>WOGZ01000214.1:0-59658 GCA_009733775.1 Alectoria sarmentosa
GGGGGGCAGCGACGAAAAGTGCCAAGACATTCCAACTGGTTTTGAATACGCTAAATACTCGTCAAGACTGCCCGTACTGAGAAACAAATAAGTACCACAAACAGAAGCGGGGATTGGGGGACCGGGGTCTATGGTATTGTCCAAGTCGAAACCCTCAAGCGTCTGCAGATAGGCACACAGTCTGAAACCCGGAGCCTCTCAAACTTTCAACTGCAAGGTGCTTGGACTTGCAATTGAGCACCTGTCTCGTTCGTTTGATACTGTGTTTGGGGGCATTACAAAGCTTAGGAGGACCTTCGTAAGAAGTGATATCTCGCAGCTTTCACTTGGGCCAAGCCTGTGGACATGGGGACAGCAGTGGACCCAAGGAACTCGAAAGTACATGCCCTTTCAATGCTCAAAGATACCCATTTCAATCCTCATCCAGTATTCCATGTCCTGGTGGGATGGGTCCTTGTTTCCTTGGCGAGAACATCAAACCTCCCTAGCCTTCGCAAAGCCATAAATTTCGAAATCGAACTTCTAAAACAACATACTTGGTTGCCAAAATTTCCATGTGCTAAGGAACAATCATTGCGGCGCTGAAAGATGCTTCCTCACTTGAATCTTGGTTGAATTATGATGATTTCCAACGAGGAAATTTGGTAGTACAACCTTTTTCCCCCTCCTGAAACGAGGACCCCACCAGGATATGGGATGTCCAACCTAAAGTATTCACCCAGCCTTGACCATCACTGCAAAGCCATCTTCCCAGGCCCCCAACCCACACACTCTCTCAGCTACCCTTTCCTGAGCCTTCCGCCACTCCTTTAGCAGCTGTCCGCTGCAAAATGCCTTGCCCTTCTCCGCCATGCGATCAGGCATCCGTGTAGTAGTCCCAATACTTCCCTCTGCGTCCTTTGCCCCCTCACGAGACTTCTGCAAGAAACATTTCCCATACGTCAACGGCTGCCCAACGTCTCCGTTACTCCTTCAGCGGCCGTCCGCTTTATGAACGTCTCGCCTTGCTCCACCATCCGATCAGGCCTCCATACGACAGTCCCCATGGTTCCCTTTGCACTTGCTGTACTCTCGCGAAACTCCAGCAAGAAATACCGCCAATGCGTCACGGGCCGCATCTCCTTTTTCAAGAAGTCATCATAATCCATCTCAAATGAGAAAGTGTCGAAGTGGTAGTGCTTCAGCTCATACTCATCATGTCTACCGTTGAATGAGAGACCGAGTCCGGCTTCGCTAGAAAATACTTCGATCGTAAACGTCTTGATTGTGTTTTCGTAGACGCCAACGTAACTATCGAAGCCTCGACATGTGGTTCCGAGAACGCGCTTAGCAACCAGGACTTGATGCATGTAAGAGAAGAGCATAGCATTTTCTGCAGCGGCCTCTCGCGCTAGAGCCACGAAATCAGTGGGGTGTGGGACGTCAAGAAGCGCTTCAAGCACGGCCTGTGCTATCCAGTCTGCGGCATGCTGGTTCGCGAGAGTATTGGAGAGCACGACAATGGCTGAATTTGTATTGGGGATCAAGATGGCGGACGATTGATAGCCGACCATGCTGCCAGACTGGTAAAGAATGAGTGGAGCATTCACAAGCCCTTCGCCTATACGAGGCATCTTCTCAACAAGCTCGGCGTTGCCACTCAAAGCGCCGAGGGCGCTGGGAAGCGTTACCTGCGCCCAACCCAAGGTGTACTCTGTCTTGCCAAAGCTAGGCAGTAGTCTCCTCATCGGTGTGTGGGGTCTTAAGAGTTCTCGTGCCCGACTGAGTGGCGGACTCCGCTCATGTGTTCCGCTTGAGCGGTTTTCTTCTTTTGTGGCATGAAGGAGTGCTGCATAGTACCTGATTAGATCATTGACAGAACTTTTGACTCCAACAGTGGCTTCGTGCTCACTACTGGTCTCGACAGGAGGCTTGTGTACACGATATGGCGAGTCCCCATTGTACATGTACGCCTCTGCGAAATTGTTGACATCAAAGGGAAAGGGACGACTCCCAGCAAGCCATGTTCGCTCCATTTTCAATGGCTTGAAGATGTTCTGCCCAACGAATTCACTGAAGACTTGTCCGCTAATCTTCTTGACGACCTGGGCTATCAGCCCGTAGGTCCAGTTGTTCTCGAGGAATTCGGACCTAAGTTGGTGGACAGGCTCGAGGTACGCAGCCGTCTTCGTAAAGCTGCTCTTCGTGACCTGAGGCCAGCTGTACTCTCTCATCCAAAGGCTGACCTTTTGCTCGAGACCTGTGCGGTGACTCAAGATGTCCTCTATGGTAGTGTCGTTGCGTATCAACGGGGATTGATGCTGGAATTTGGGAAGGAGATCGGAAATCGCTTTGTACCACTGTAGCTTTCCGTCGTTGACCAAGAGAGCAATTCCAGAAGCGGTGATGGACTGAGTGAGAGATGCGATGTAGTAAAGTGTATCTGAATCTGCCTCTTCTCTGGCTTGTATGTCGCTGTATCCAAAACCTGAAGCGATCAAGATTTCTTGCTGATGCAAGACCCCAATGGAGACTCCAGCAGTACCGGAGATCTTCAGGATGTCCTGTATCGCTGGCGTGATATTTTCCAAGCGTTCCACCACTGGGTCTATCTTAAGTGAGTCGGCCATGGACTTGCGTACAAAACAGTGTTCAATAATTGGAAAAGCTATGGATGGATTAGATTACCATGAGGGAGGGGCATCGTCATAGCACCACCGTTGGGTCATGCTCGGACGGCTGAGAATCTGGCGACTATGAGAGGTTCCGATTCGCGAGTGGCCTTCCGGGTTCCTGGAGAACATTCTAGTGCACGCAAACGGGGTAGTCAATATATGAAAGCGTTAGCCTGATGAAACATCTCGAAACGTGTAGCTCTGGAATGAAATTGCAACGGACGAAGCTGACATTAGCACCGATGAGTAGACTATTGGAGGGCAAACAGTCTCTTGATGGCTCGCGGAGGAGTGAAGCAGCGAGAATTAGAACTCTCTGCCACCAGCGATAAGCATGACCAGGTTGAGCGGTTTTGGCCGATGACCAGTGCCTTGGTGGGAGTCTATGGATCCAGAAACCACAGATCTTGAAGGATATGGGAAGTATCCTGTTCGATGTCCAGTTTTTTAAGGTCCTGGGTGCGAAAGCGGGCTCTGACTCAAGTATTCCAAAATCCAATACTGCTTCTTGAATTACGAAGCTGTTCGTGACCGTGTTGGTTTCAAGTAGTTTCACTCAGTCACAGGCGTCCAACCCTTCCTCCCCACAAATCCTTGCACCCCGTCATCAGCCATCACCTCATTAGCAGTCCTCCCGGTCACCACACTTCTCTCCGACTCTCTGCCTAAGACAAAGAACGGCTCAAAGCCCAGCAACCTCTCACCCTCCCTTCTCCTAGTCCATATCCTCCTGCCGCCTTCACTACGATTTTTTATCGGCAACGGACAGAAGCCAGAAGCGTACCGGTCCATTGAAAGGTACCATCTTCGTTGATATATTGAGCCGATGCTGTTGGTAGCGCCAGGATAAGTATTAGTAAGGCGAACCTTTTCATCCTCCTGTTCGGCAATCTCGCGCTCAAGAGTTGATACAAAGGCCTCCAGTGAATAGGGATCAGCGTTTGCCATTTCCTTATCGTCATCGGGATCAGAGGAAGCCGGAGTTTCTTGGGCTAAAGATCTATGTGCGGAGGCTTTCCTACGGCGTTTTCTAGACAGTCTGGCAGGCTGTTCATGGCGATTTTCCAAAGGCAAGAGGCGAATGGACATGGTGTAGCCAGGTGGTAGACGGGTCCCATGGAGGCGAATCCGAATCTTGTGCTGAGCTGGGTTTAGTAACGTCGGAGCTGTGGAGGGGCAAAGGAGACACCCACACTTCGGAAAGCTGCGTGAAGCTTTTCACTTTCCGAGAGGTTCAAAGAAGGCCTGCTATCTCTATCAGAGTAATCTGACAGCTCTTCATCGGTCACCTGCTCGATGTTCTCACGAGAAGGCAGCATTTCGTATTCTCCAGTATCCCAAATGAGGAGGCTCCCTGTAGATGCAGAAGCACTTTCAATGAGGTGGTTCTTCGACCAACTCAGCATCCAATTCGTAAACATGAGCCCCCTTCTTCCCACGTACCCATACGTTATGCACCCTGGTCTCCATAGCATTCCTGTTCAACCTCCTGCTGTTGACATTCCCCGGCAGCCCATACATAATCGCCCAACTGATCGAGCTTGTCTCGCTGATCTGCAGCCGTAGATCATAGTGCACTCCTGCCACAGGGTGATCATGCTGATGTATAACCCAATGGCGCCCATGCTCATGCTGATTTCGCTTATAGAGGTCCTCGAACGCGCGAATGGAAAGAGGCGCGGACACTTTGGCGAATGAGGAGATGAGGGAAGAGGAATGTTCGAGGTGGTTGCGGATTTGGGCTTCCCCTGCTTCGACTGCCGCGAGGGAGGGCTTGGTGCCTTCAGATCGATGGGCTGAACTCGAGTTTTGCGTAGCAGAGTAGCTTGTAGAATGAATGGTGGTCTTTCTGGCCCGAGAGAGCGGTGGAGATATGGAGGCTCGTAGGGACTGCGGAGGCGTCGTATGTCTGGTAAAAAACTTATGCAGAGTGGATTGGTGATCACAGTCCTCGGGCTCTGGAGAGGAGGATGTCCGCATGGCTATATGAGGTGGGGGAGTGACTAGCTAGGTATTGTGCTCTGATTCCTCTTGACGAGGAGAAGTAGCGTGGTCGTTTTCGTGCTGAGGCCAGTGCTCGAATGCGTGGATCACATTAGTTCCGCTGAATAAGTGGTGCTGGGTAGTTAAAAAGAACGAGTAGCATCCATGTATCTATACTGTTGTAGATGACCGACGCTGCTCCTACCTTAACCCAAGATAAAGTATCAATGAAGAACTTTTTGCTGAGAATCTCCACAGCGAGTCATATAGAATGATGAGCACAAGGATTGCAAGCTGAATCACCGGATTGTTTGCTATTTAGAAGAATGACGACAAGCAAACAAGATAGACTATTATTACAGCGCATCTCCCTGCTTCTCATCCATTACCCCTTCGTTCAAGACGTAACCAACAAGGAAACGCAAGTATTGTAAGGAATCCTCATTGCTCTTCTCAACATCAGAGCTGGGTATTTCGAACCTCCCTCATCCCCCTTTCACCATTCATGTTCGCAATTACCGCTTATGCGTCAACTGGCCTCTCCTCCTCGCGTCCTCTAGTCTCAGCTGAAGGCTCCTCTTCCTCCTCTTCTTCCTCCTCCTCTTCATTTGAGTATTCGCGGTGTGCACCGGCTGGGACCCACAGTCCGCTCTCACGGTCTTTCATGTTGCTGTCCTGGCCAGAGAGGTCGTGGCCGACGCCTTCACCCATGTTGTTCTTCCGGCGTTGGGAAAGGTTGCGAGCGCGAGTGCTGAGAGACGGCTTGATGGCAGCATTAGCGGTAACCCAGTTGGTGAGGGCGTCTTCGCAATCTTGAATGATACTGTATTGGTACCAAAATTAGATAAACGGAGGCGTGGTTTGGAAACAATGTCAGACTTACGCCTTGCTAGCCTCATAGCCATCATAAGCTTCACGGGTCTCTCCTGGAGTCACTGGGGTGTCGTCGACAAGTTCCAAAAGATGCTTTCCGAAGCCAGCAATGATGGCGAGCTTCTCACTGTGCTCCTTGAGAGCATCGAATTGGTAAGTGAAAGCTGCCTTTAGCTTCTCACGGGTGATGTTGGAAAGTTGGGCCTCTGCAACGAGGGACTCTGCCTCGGCACGGACAAGCTCCTGTTCGAGAACAACGATGCGAGGGCTGTTGGGCTCCTTGTACTTAAGCTGAGCGATTTGGTCGGTGATCTTCTGCTTGCCTACAGAGTAAGTTTATTAGCTCGAAGCTTGGGATTGAATTAAAGAAGATTCTTACGGTCTCTGCTGGGCTGGACCGAGGCTTCAATGTTGCGAATGCTCTTGATGGTCACACGGTATTGGTCGTAGCGGTCGACAAGTTGGTCCTCAAGCTCGCCAACTTCGTAGATCAAGACACCAAGCTTGTCCGTGACATCCGAAACATCGTCATCACAAGCCTCGCCCCAGATTGAGAGTTGTTGCTGTCATTATCTATGAGTATTCTGCCGTGACTGCGCTTCGCCGTGGAAAGCTTACAGCCACCTCCATTCTCTCGCGTCCGACAAGCTCCATGCTACGCATGACATTCTTCTCCATCTTCACCAAGATCGCGAGCTTCTTTGCGAGGTCTGGGCCGAATGCGCCAGCAGTAGATTTACGAAACGCATGACCTACACCACCACGAAAAAGAGCTGTTAGCCTGTGACATCAGGATCGAGCGGTAACGCATTGAAGATCTCATTTTGCTCTGGCCCAAAGCCCGTCCAGCGTAACTCTGGCGGATCCGACAAATTGTGCAATTTGCAAGAGTGATTGTAGCTGAATACAGCTGATGTGAAACTTTTGGGGGTAGGAACGTGATAGTGCGAGCCTTCAAAGGCTTATCTCGTGCGAGTGTAGACCCTCAGTTAGGTCCAGCCTCAGCAACATTGAGCGCAGTTTCACAAGGCTCCTATGAAGGAGAAATGAACGCAGAATGTTGTTTTATATGAGTATCACAAAGGGAAAGACTCACCGACACCGCCCTTGCCAAAGAAACGACCCGACTTTGTGGAGGAAGATGGTGGGGGTGGGTTCTGGATCTGCGAAGCAGTGGGTGCGCGACTCTGTCGCATGGAGTATGTGCGATGCATGGTGGGCGATTGTGTGATCGACTGATGAGTGTTTGTTGTGTGGTAGCGAAATTTCCTGTCGCGAGCGAGGAAGGTAAGCAAAGGTAATGAATTTTGAGATGGAGTGTTTGTGTGTTTGTGTTCTCTTCCAGTTGCAACGGTCAGCCACGAGCGGGTGACGTTAGTGGACCCTGGTCTGGAATTCGAAAGTGGTGTTTCAGGAGGATGCTCTATGACATAACGAATTCAATAGTACAGTATGCTTACTTCAAATGTCAGCTTGAAGGTTTGAGTCTGATATTGTTGTATGTAAATGTGTGTAATGATTTAGACAAGACGGAAAGATCATGAGGGGGGAGGGTGAGTGTTGGTTCGCAGGGTTACGAGCCCACAGCGGCGAGATCCTTTGTGGCTTCGGGGCCGCCTCACGTTGGCATGACGATCATCAAAAGCGCGTCATATCGGATGATCTTTAACCCAGATTATGCACGGAAAATGGCCATGTGACAGCGAGCTTTTATCTACCTCTCTTTCAGGCTTAGAGGCTAGAGCCAATATATTTCTAGTCAGGTACTGCCGGAGCTCATTTGCTACATATGTATTGTGCCATGGATTACCCAAGCTTACGGCTGTAACGTACCACCTTGAAACAAAACCTTGCCCTTTTTCCCTTGTTCGAGGTATCAGGTCCAAGACAAATTGCCCTTGAGTGATCAATAGCCAACAGTACCTCCAAGCGCCATGCTAAATCAGACACAATATCTGCGTTAGGAAAGGGTTTCAAACAGACAGGACATGACTTCGTTCGGTTTAACAACCCGCAGGAGGATCCTCATCTCGGACCAATGTAGGAGCGATCCTCCTCTTCTTCGGGATTGCCACCTCCTCCCTTTCCGACTCACTGGTGTCTCTCTTCCCAAGTACACTGCCACTTACTGAACTTGGCCGGCTTACTACCCCTGACATTGGCGTCTGTGGGGGAGTTGTCCATGGAAGGCCACTGAACGACGGATTCGTAGCCGCAACACTCGGAACACTGCCTAGGGTCGGAGTAGGATTATTAATCATTTGAGATGACTGCGTAGCGATTGAAGACGTTGAATTAGACCGTGTCGGACTTGGGGGTGGAAGAGGAGCGGGCGAGGCCAAAGGTGCCAACACTGGCGTGCTTTGCCTATCAAAAGGAGGAGCAGACGCAGTAGTAGGACTCGGTTGTGCTGTTGACATTGTCGAAATAGCCGAAGAAGGGTGGTGAGCCGTGGGGACGTGTCCGCTATAAATTTGTCCAAGCTCGCCAGGGTTGAATGTCAGGTTGGAGCAGAAGCCGTCAGATGAGCTCATGAGCAGCGTCAGCCCGTCACTAGACCTACGATAAAGTCAGCTTGCGCCAAATATGAGTCGCAGTAAATGCTATGTTAAAATGAGAAACGCCTGAAGAATTGCCAAGCTTTAGACAAGAATATGAGCCGTTGCAGGCTTAGAAGGCAACCAGCCGGAATTAGCTCCTTCAGATGGAATAATTTCAGGCGCTTACTGAAAGTGCGGCCAACATTCTCAATCAATTGCTGGCTGAAAGATGAAATCAACTTGAAACGTACCAGGTCAGGTCTGTAAAAGTGGCAAAATGTAAATTACTGATCATTATCAGTGGTGTCATCTGTTGAGTGTCATACACCAGCACCGCATCTTGCGTAGCAACGGCGTACACGACGCGGTAGGGCAGGGCAAATGCTGGGGTAGGCCCTTGCGTCAAAGCGGGGTCCGTTTCTGTCGGTCTTGGTGAGGATGTAGGGCGCGAGGATTCCATTGGAGAGGGCATGGTAGGTGGCGGTGGATCCATTGCCGAATGTGTTGGAGGCTTCGACGAGAGCACAGAGTCAGGCAAAGGGGCTATTGCTTCTTCTGCAGATGAAGTATCGATAGTAATATTGGCAGTAGTCCTTGGTGTGGAGCGAAGGGTATAGAAGACAGGAGAGCATTTGACTGCTATAGATGCCTTTTTGTGCCCCGGAAGATGCGCTATAGGTGGCCTATTGAGACCTGCTCGAGTGTAGATATAGACTGTATTGATCACATCGTCGGCATTTTTGGCTCCATCCGCTGGGTGAGAGGTCTTATACTGGCCAGCTGGCGTGAAAAGTAAACTTCCATCTGGGGCGAATGTCAATCTTCGGAAGAAGGAGGTGCAGGTCTCGTTTGCATATATGGCTGCGTTCTTGACACCTACGCTGCCCATCAAGTAGGGATTCGGGGACTTCTCCATTGGCAGCACAGCGGGCAGTGGCATGGAAGGCGCCGGAGAGGCTGATCGCCGTATCGAGGGTGATGACCCAAAAGAGGAGCGACGACTATGGGATAATACAGGTGGTTTCATCGGCAATGCTAGGGATGTTGGAGTTCCCGGCATTGATGGTTGAGGTGATCCAGGGGCCAACGACAAACCGTCACCGGCTAAGTGGCCACGCACGGCTGTTTCTGGCGGGGCGGGGCTGCTTGAAGATATTCTCCTGGCAGGCAGATCCATTTTCGTAACTCTGTTATGCTGGTTGAGGCTAAACTGGCCGTCTTTCGTCTTTAGACTATAGATATGGCACGATCGATCGGAAGACTGCGTCGCTACATATTCATTAAGTGGATCCCAAGCCACTCCTTGCACATAGTGATTGTGCTCTGCTATCTGCCGTACCATTTGTCCTGTAGGAGTATAAGCTTTTGGATTGCCTCATACTCGGGGATGACACGAATCGATTAGGCCTGTCATGTAAACAACGAAAATAGGACAACCCTCTTCTTTGCCTGATAGTCTGGTGAGAGAAAGCTGTACTGACCAGACTGAGCATTGTATATGCGTGCGATATTGTCCATGCTGCCTGTGATAAAGAAGATTCCGTCGGGTGACCAAGCCAAGTCGTATATCTCCGAACCAGAAGAACGGCACATGTGCTTGATTCGCCAAGTCTCCTTGTCTTCGAGTGTGTCTTCGCCAAAAGCAGGGGTATGAGAATGGGTTTCTGATGGTACCCAGAGTAGGGTATTTCCATCGTCCCCAGCGCTTGCAAGCATTTCCCCTGTTTATGTTCAGCCTTTGCTCATTGCTATCAAATGAGGGCGTTGTACCACGTGGAGCAAACCGGACGACATTGACCGCTTGGGTGTGCTGCCATATGTTTAGCAATGGCATTGAGAGATTTACAGATCCTCACCTTTATGAGTGTAGTAAGATAGGTGGCATTTCTCTCTTCTCCATCCCTCTCCACTTTCCACAGCCTGACATTATTGTCTCCGCCAGCCGTTGCGAGTCGACCTTTCCCATGGGGCTCGAAGTGTACAGAGTATATTGGCAAGTTATCCGTATGCCAATTAATGAGTAAGGGTGAGGCTTTCATTGCTGCGTCACAGAGGCTGTTTTGGTGCTTCAATACTAGGAATTGTGGATAAAGTGAGGTTCAGCTGCCAGTAGTTTCAGCTTGTCAAGTGTTCCGCTTTCAAGAGGGGGTAAGACACCATTTGAATCAATTATTATTCGATAGACAGACAGTGCACGGATTGATAGGAATGATTGTCGACCAGGAGAAAAGAAGGCCGTGTAGCTGAAGGTGTCAACCCAATGTCGTATCAGGAGACCGGGTGCTGTTGCACTCTTACTCCGCAGTCAATTCGCGTGCCGTGATGCGCGATTAAAATACCACTCTAGAGTAATTTACGCCAACTAGTGCTCTATCAGTCACACTATCACTTGTATACAAGTTGTCAAGCTATCCGACTTCTATAAACAGTATCATCTCTGTATTGGTTGAGACAGTCCCGCAGTCTTGGTTGTTAAATTCTGCACCATGATGAGACGTGGATTCTTCTAAAGGCCGTCGTGTTCGGGGCACATATATTGCTCGAACGGTCGAAGCTGAAAATGTACCTCGAAAATTTGGAAATACAGTATCTTTTCCCCTACTTGAACTCTCACGAACGCGATTTGTCATGGGTGTTACCGGGCTCTGGACCGTCGTTCAACCTTGTGCTCGCCCTATAAAGATCGAAACGCTCAATAAGAAACGCCTGGCGGTCGATGCTTCTATCTGGATCTACCAATTCCTCAAAGCAGTCCGTGATAAAGAAGGGAATGCCCTACGTAACTCCCACGTTGTAGGCTTCTTCCGCCGCATCTGCAAACTTTTGTTCTTCGGGATCAAGCCTGTGTTCGTCTTCGATGGAGGCGCGCCAATACTCAAGAGACAGACTGTCAGTGGACGCAAGGCAAGAAGAGAGGGGAGAAGAGAAGATGCGGTACGGACGGCAGGGAAGCTATTGGCGGTGCAGATGCAGAGGAGAGCGGAGGAGGATGACCGAAAGCGGAGAGAGGAAAGGGACCGGCCCCGGGTAACTCAAGAGGAGGAGGAAGTTCCTGAGAATTTAGTCTACGTGGATGAACTGCAGATGACAGAGAAAGAGCGGCAGCAAAATCGCACTTTCAAGAAGAAAGACGCATATCACCTGCCGAATCTCGATGTGGATCTGGCAGACATGGGTGCACCGAATGACCCCAGGATCATGAGCCATGAAGAGCTCGAGGAATACGCCAGACAATTTCATACAGGCGAAGATGTGAATATTTATGACTTTAGCAAAATCGATTTTAATAGCCCATTCTTCTTGAGTCTGCCAGCTAGTGATCGATACAACATCCTGAACGCAGCCAGATTGCGATCAAGATTAAGGATGGGGTATAGCAAAGAGCAATTGGACACTATGTTTCCAGACAGGATGGCTTTCTCCAGGTTCCAGATTGATCGAGTCAAGGAGAGAAATGAGCTTACCCAACGTTTAATGAATCTCAACGGAATGAATGGGGAGGATGCGATGCTTGGTATAAACAATGGAGGACGGGTGGCGGGAGAAAAAGGGAAGGAGTATGTGCTTGTAAAGAATGATGGTGTGGAGGGCGGGTGGGCATTGGGAGTAGTGAGCAACAAAGGTGAAGGAGAGCGAAGCAAACCGATAGACGTGGAAGGTTTCGGAAAGGAAGATGAATCTATGGAGGAAGATGAAGCCGTGGAAGATGACGGCTTCGAGGATGTTCCAATTGAAGGCCTGAATCGTTTGCCCAGACGTCCAAATCGGCCAGCAGACGCAAGCAACCATGATGCCCCATTCGAGTCAGTTGAAGTCAAGGCACGCAGACGAGCTCTGTACGAAGCAAGAATGAAAGCGGCGGGCGTGAAGAGGGTAACAGCGGATCCAGACCTGGCTGAAGAGGAGCTAGACTCGCTCTTTGTCCCACAGCAAAACGACGAGCATCGTCAGGATGATGAAGATGTGGATGATCTCTTTGAGGATGTGCTGCCTCCAACTGAAGATGAAGAGGATGACCTAAATCGAGCGATCGCGATGTCCCTTGAGAGTCCAGAAAATGATTCAGCTGATGATCTCGAGATGCCATCGTTCTTGAACTCAGCTTTCGCAGGCCCTAGAATCGACCAGCCTCTGGAATTCAACAATAAGAATGCCAAAGCAGGTCGCGATTTCGCCCATCTAGCAAACGCAAGAGCCCACGGATCAGCCCCGAAGCCTTTTGTAGACGAAAGTGATGATGAAAACGATCTCGATTTGCAGGCTACGTTGGCAGAATCAAGACGCACCATACAGAAACCCCAAGGCGGTCCGCGGGCATTTGGTTTGAAGGAGATAGATAAGACATCACGAGACCCTCGAGAGCTGACCTCTTTGCAAGCAGCCCCAACAGCTCCTGTTTCGCCCTTCCCAACGCCATTGTCGTCTTCGCTACCAGCTGGTTTTGATGGTCCACTGCCATTCGAGTCGCTAAATCTAGGCACATCGATATTGGGCAGAAAAAAACAAAAAGCCCCAGCAGATCCAGCTGGAGGCTTTGAGAAGGAGTCTGATAAAGGAAACCCCACCAAGCCACTTCCACCCTGGTTCTCTGGTGATATCCGTGAAGCCACTGCTGCACAAAAAGTTGTAGAGGAGAAGCAATACGAAGGTGGAGATTCGGACCGCCAACCCCAAATTTCTCATCACGCAGCAGTCTTGAAGCGGCAGGAGACCGGGGAAGTCATTGATTTAGAGGCGCCGAGAGAAGATTTAGACGAAATCATTGATGTTGAGTCATCAGACGAAGGGGACGAGGACGACGTCGTTATTGGAGACACTCGACCGGTTGATCCTGAAGTCAGGATGGGAGATGTAGCAGACCTTTCCAGAGCCGAGCCCCCATCATCAGGTTTGCCTTCGAGTGAACTCAAGGCCGTGAATGATCAGGTGCAAGGGAACAGCGCGGGGAATGGGGAAGCAACAAAACACGGTTCAGATAGCGAAGAGCCCATAGACTGGTCTGAGAGCGAGCCCGAGGAAGAGACGAGAGTGCTACAAACTGGAACCGATGATCGAGAACCAGCTGGAGGCAAGTCCCAGGAACAGACGGGGTCACCTTCGCCTGAGCTTGAGTATGTTGGTGTTATAGGCTCGCCGATTTTGTCTCAGGATTCTGTTGTCTTCCCAAACAGCGAAGTGCAGCCACGACCGTGTCTCCCGAGGGGTCAGTCCTCTACTGGCCCAGGATTCGAGGATTTGCCTGCCGAGGATGAAGATTTGTACTCCGATCCCGAAGAGGAAGATCTGATGAGGCAACTCGCCATTGAGGCAGAAGAGCATGCGCGATTTGCATCTACACTGAATTCTAAATCTCAGCTGCAAAACGCCGAGGACTACGAGAAAGAATTACGTCAACTCCGCAACCAGCAAAAGAAGGATCGCCGTGATGCCGACGAGGTCACGCATATCATGGTCACCGAGTGCCAACAGCTTCTCAAGCTCTTTGGTCTACCTTATGTCACCGCACCTATGGAAGCAGAAGCCCAGTGCGCTGAGCTCGTCAATCTTGGCATTGTTGACGGTATTGTGACAGACGATTCCGATGTCTTCCTCTTCGGTGGTACACGTGTTTACAAGAACATGTTCAATCAAGCCAAGTTTGTCGAATGCTACCTCTCTTCAGACCTCGAGAAAGAGTATTCTCTTGACCGCCAAAAGCTCATCCGCATAGCACATTTACTTGGCAGTGATTACACCGAGGGTCTGCCAAATGTTGGTCCAGTAACAGCCCTAGAGATTCTGTCTGAGTTCGAGACGCTGGACCAATTTTCAGAATGGTGGGGCACAGTCCAGATGGGCCAAAAGCTGTCTGCCGAAGACGCTGCAAACCCTTTTCGCCGCAAGTTCAGAAAGAATGCTTCCAAGCTTTTCCTACCCGCCATTTTCCCAGACCAGCGCGTCGACCAAGCTTATCTGCACCCCGAAGTCGATAAGGACCCTTCGCCATTCCAATGGGGAGTACCTGACCTGGACGCTCTTCGGTCATTCCTTATGGCTACAATTGGATGGAGTCAAGAGAGGACGGATGAAGTCCTAGTGCCCGTCATCAAGGATATGAACCGTAGGGAGAACGAGGGGACACAAGCGAACATTACGCAATTCTTTGGCGGAGGCGTTGGGGTTGGTGGAAAGGCAAATGGTGGAGGCGGAGGCGGAGGTGGCTCAGCTTTTGCGCCGAGAAGAAGATTGGATGGCAAGAGTAAGAGGATGGAGACAGCGCTGGGAAGATTGCACGAGCAAGCCAGGAACAGGACCATTGAAGAAGGCGAGACGAATGCTGAAGTGGATGCGGAGCCCTTAGCAGTTGACGCTGGGGATGATGTCGGGGCATCGAACGCAGCTGCTGAGCCGAGGAAGAAATCGCAGCGCAAATCGAAAAAGCGAGCCGCTCCGGTCTCTGTGCCAGGTTCTAGCAGCGATAGCGACGATGAGCATGATGAATACCAGGCTCCTTCCAAATCACGGAAACGCGGCCATAGCAGTGCCAACGGCAGTACCAAAGGGCGTAAGAAGGGAAAAGCTCAATTGTGACTTTAGTAAAGGCATATGGAACGGCGCCGTTGAAGCATTTGCAGGAAGAGGATTAGATGATGCATAGCGCTAGCGTGCAGGTCTTCTTCGTTTCGTGTGGTACCCTAGCTATCTAAAAAGCAGTATCTAGACTTATCTTCCCAGCTTTACCAGATGTGTTCGTCCGCCTTTTACGCCTTCTTCTCACTTTTTCATCGCCACCTTCTCCTTGCTGTCTATGTTTGACCCTTTTCCTACGCCTTGGCTCTCCCTTCCCCTTTCCCTCCCTGAGACCCTCAGACCTGCTTTCCCCCACCTTCGACTCCCTTGCATCCTGTGCCATTGCTCCATTCTCCACCTCCTCAATCTCATCCTCTATCTCAAAGATGGAGCACCTTGCCTTGTAAAGCTTTTCCTCCAGTTTCGCTTCTCGCCTCTTCGCAGCCCTTTTCGCCTCTTCAGCCTTCTGGAGATGGTGTTCAGTATCAGCGATGGCGACGAAGAAAGCATCTACCAACTCTGCGTTTGGGACTCCGATTACTTCGCGATCGTATTGCAGGTACAGATCTCTCATTTCTTCGAATTCGGCTTCTTCTGCTGTCTTGGCGTCTTTTCCCTTCTCGACATCGACTGCCATTTGCTTTTCATCGCGCTCTGGCTTCACAGACTCCGCGATCCGCTTCTCATGCTCCTTCTCGATCTTCTTTTGCTTGGATGGGTGGGTGCGGATTTCCTTCTGGCAAGCCTCGATCTGACGCTCGATTCCCAGACAGATAATCTGGCGGCGCTCGAGCTCTGAATGCAGTCCTACAAGAACTTCGGTCTTTGTTTTGGGTGACGGAGACTTGTAATCGTGACTGGGTTCTAGGGGCTGGTAATTAGCTTCTGTTCAACCCATGAAAGTCGTGGAAGGAGTACCAGGGTGAATAGATAGTATTGCTTCCTCCCGTAGGTCCAGCATGCGAGTCTGGTTTGCTGGTCTTGATGAGATGGCAGGGGACACTTGTTGTTGGGCAGAATGTTGCTCTTTGAGTTGGTATAAGATCTTTGCCTGGACCTCATCTATTGTCGCTAGTCTGACATCCGGTCTTGGGGTTGGGTCCGGCTCCGGAATCTGTTGCTCTGAGCCTGAGGCGTATCCTATCCTCGCCAAGTATTGCTCTGTCAAGTATTGCTCCATAGTACGCTCAAGAGGATTCTGCACAGCTGCTCGTCAGGTGGTGAGTAGATAGGAATTGAGAGGAAGCTATGCAGGGATTTCTGTAGGGTTGTGTTCTTTGCATTATGAGCCAGACGCAAAGGCTTGTGAAAAAGATCCTCAATTAGTGTGGTCTCTTCAGTATCTGTGGCACACCAACAGCTTTCAAAAGAGATATATCACAACTGGCAGTCGAAATCATTCATTGAAGGGAGTTTCTGGGTAGGTTTGAGCAAACAGAAAACAAAGGAGAATCACAGGGCATGCAATCAAACGTGAATCAATCAAAGTATGCCAACATTTTCCATCTTCCGGGATATATAATCTTGCCGAAATGATGCTCCCGCCTTGGAAAGTAGGGAATTCCAGCCGTAGCTCTTGTTTTCATCGTAAAAAATACAATGCAAGAGAGTTTGTAGGGCTTTGCCAAGATCCGACGACTCTTCAGCGGGCTTGATATTGCAGTCCAGGACCAAATCAGTGCAAAAATTCGTATGGTAGCGACTGGCGATGATGCGAGTCTACTATTCAAATAACGCTTCATACTGGAATGCTGAATGAGAATGTCTCAAACGTCGAAGGAAGACATTAGAAACGTCGAAACGAAGATGAAATGCCAAGGCACTTGACCCACTCTGGTATCGCGCGAAAATGTAATACCAACCTCATTCTCCGACCCTTCACCGCTTTCCTCTCCGTACGCCAGTCCATGCTATCGATTCCTTCCCATGGAACTAATTAGGGATATCTTCATTAGTACTCTGTTGGCGCATATGACTGGCTTTCTTGTGGCCAGGCTGGAGCGTACCCGAACGGGCTGCAGTTGATGAGCGGTTAGAACGAGCTGCGGAGATTGCTTGACGAAATACTCATATCGGTGGATACTCTCCTGTGAGCGGCGGCAGATTTCCGTGATCCGTGATCAGATTATAGCCAAGAGGACTGTTATATAGGAAATTTCAGTGCCTTTCTTTGGAGAAGTCTGACAAGATACGAACATGGGTGGGTACTCTTTTGTAAGAGACGACTGATACCCTCGAGGCATAGCTGGAGCGTAATCGAATGTGCTGGGATGCATCCGTCTTCAGTACTTAGTCTTGCAGGTATACCAAACGAGATACTCACTTGGACGCAGAGGCTGACGGGCTGGACAGCTGATCCCCTATAGGCATGCCTGGTCCGTACTCAGACGGGCTTCAACTCAGAATGATTTATTAGCCGTAGTCGTGCAGTCTACTCCAAGAGGTACTTACATAGCCGTTGAAGCATTTGCAGTGGCAGCAGGCCTTCCGCTTAAATGGTTCTTATCATGATTGGCGTTCAAAAGATCATACCAATTGGCTCCCGTATGGTTCCCATGTTTTTCCACACAAGTGAGGAAGTGGCTCTTGACGTGATGGACGATTGAGAAAGGTCCGCCTCCGCAAATCGTGCAGAGGTGGTTTCCTTTTCCCACCGGGGACACAAATTTGACAGCTACTCCGCCCGGCGGGAGCTTTGAGGGGATCATGACACCACTACATGCTTTCAGACGGCAGCGAAACCTATCGCTGTGTGTTTTGTCTTTTGGCTCCCCCTCGCGAAGTGGCTTGAGACTAGTATGATCGTTCCACCTCAATGCCTGTGGATTGCCATGCTTGGCTATGCAGCCTCGGAAATGAAGCTTGACTACAGCGCGCCGAGAGAATCTACCGTCGCACCTCGGGCAGTGATACGGTGAGTGCTTGCGCTGACTTTTCCTGACGGGGGGGTACCTTTTCAGGTGAGTGGACACCACAGAATTCAGTGTAGGTTTCGTCGTCAACCGAATTTGGACCGTGATACTTGGAGACTGGGTTTGATTCAGATTGAAGCTGACCGGGAAATTGGTGTTGCTCGTGTTGTGTATCCACTTGACTGGACCTTGTGGATGGCAATTGATCTTGCATCTCATTTATAACATTGTCAGGGGTTGAATATGCGACTCTCTGAGTGGGATCATACTCGAAGTCTCCTGCAAGACCGCAGTCAGAGAAGTCATAAGGATTATCATAGGCTGCCAGAGGAAAGGATCTCCAATCAGAAAATTCTAATCTCGGGTCAAGATACTCAGCTTCATGCTCAAAGCCAGAATTGAACTCCTCCATCTTGTTAGGTCCTTGGCTGCCTGGAGGATTGAGTCTGCTCTTGTTGGGCGTTGTGTGGAAGAGAACCTGGTTAAAATGAATCCTCAGTCAGTGTTGTGCTTGTATTCAAACTATACCCAATGCCGTTTAGCGTCTTTCCACGGCACATCTTCACAACATTGTCAGTCACCTCACTTCCACCGACTCCCTCCATTCCTCTATTGCATCGCCGCATTGCTACAGAATGTCCGCGTCTACAACAGCTTCAACGCCAACGGCACTAGCTGTACAGCCTCTACCGCGGCCGCGATACCTCCAAGGCGTAACAATTGAAAATACTACGGACCGTCCGACCAGATCCGCGCTGCATATATTTGAAAATGGCAGGCTCTCACTTACACCTTGTTACTTGGTATGTCCATCTTAGGCGAAAGCTTTCCATTCGATCTTACAATCACGGTGCTCCCACCTCAACAAACATATTAAATTTCTTGTTTTTCTACAGTGTCTTGAATCCGATGCAGACTGCATAGTCGCACCAGCTGTATCAGGCAGATGCATGCGATGTTCATACAAGAGTAAAGGTATCAAAAACTGTATGGCTGAAGGAGTGAAGTAAGCCAATTCTATCAACTATAGTCTCTCGAGTTGACTAATTCCGGGTTCCACTGATAGGGCCAACCCCTGGTCACACATCACGTTCCCACCTCAACCAGCCGGCCCAGTGCTTCAACCCATGCAAGCTACCACGCCAGTTTCCTCTTTACCTATTCGCCCAGCCGCCGCAACACCAGGATCTACGGCAGCAATGGCACGGCCTGATGCCCAGAACGCGCGCCAGTCCGTCTTTCCTGTCAACATCAACACAATCACCAATGTGGCCGCTGCCAGCCCGCAAGGCAACACCAACCACCACCGCGCTCCGACCACGCAGCTAAAGCGGAAGCGTCGCGTGTCTGATCCCGCTGATGCTGTCGAGATCGGGGCACAGCGCATCCGCGGATATCCACGTGCTACGGCGACTGAGCATCCTTATGCTCCAACCGGTGCTAGGGTCACCGAGCATCCTTATGCTCCAACCGGTGCTAGGGTCACTGAGCATCCTTATGCTCCAACCAGTCCTCCTAGCGTCACTGAGCATCCTTACGCTCCAACCGATCCAAAGATCACTGCGCGCAGCACCTCTAGTCCCATCAGTGTGGCAGTCACCACGCAAGACACTGAGCAAGAAGAAAGTCCGCAAGACCTCAGCACGGTCCGATTCGCCCCCTTTGGAAGCATTGATTAGTAAGCCTTCCTTCCTTCTTTCCCTTTCCGACCATGCTGTCATCTCCATTGCTCACAAAGCGGCAGTGACCTGGCAATCAGGACCGAGGATCGCGGCGCGTGGGTTCAGTGGGCCAATGACTTGGTGAGTGCAATACATCGGATTATGGATGTAGTTAAAAAGAAGGGGGGGCTGACATGGGCTCTCAGCACCGGGAGATCCGCAGTCTGCGTCACGTTCAGGATGTCGGGCCCTACACGACTGCTGTGATTGCAATGATGATTGAGGACGGAGTGTGGCCTAGGGGCGACCCGGTCGATCTGGCCGAAGAGTGAGACTGGACTGGAATGGATACGACGCGTGCGAGGAGATGTGGGCGGATTGATTGTGGATGTTACTCCTCGCAGATCTTGTCAAGGAACGCATTATTGTTGTTCATCGAAGGGTGGCATGAGAAACGTTTTCATATTTTTCAGAGAAGGTGTACTCGGAGTGGCGGTGTTACGAACAGGCTTGATAAAATGAAGTAATCGTTGTTCATAGAAAGAATCGTTCTGCTGGACCATTCCCCAAACTTCTTGTTGCTTCTCTTGCGAATCGTTCGTTCGTGTGCGAACATATTTGGGCTGGCTGCTTTTCTACAACCTGTCTTCTCTACTCAGACTACCCAGTGATCCTATTCATTCTATAGGCTGTGACCCTTTCTCTCTGAGTTGCGTTCAAGTCTACTACATACATCGGCTTAACCATGTCTACGCAGTCTGAGGGCAAACAACCATACCCAATTTCCCGCCGATAGGATAGTCATCTATTTCCGTTCGTTCGTTCGTGGGGACACGGTCCTCAATAAGACCAGTGTCATTGCTTCTCGTTTCTCCAGAAGCGTTTCAAGTCATATTTTGAGGAAACAGCTCAGCTCCAAAGCGTTCTCAAGCAGGCAGGATACCGATCGTTCGACGCTAGAATCCTTTCTGTTCTTCGCCAGAGCCCGAGCTACATCAAGTGGCGTTCGGTCCAAACTGTCTTTTGTCTGGAGTATGGTGAGTAACATCTCGGGCCTGATATATTGGACGAGGATCTGAATCATCTCTAATCGTCTGTACATGACAGCGACATGGAACACCGTGTACCCAAGACAGTTCACGGCGTCAAGAGGGGCGTAGCGCGCGAGGAGCAGGCGCACTGTATGCTCATGGGGCTCTCGACCCCCTTCGATGGCTTGATGTAGCACTGTGTAACCATTGGAATCGCTCGCGGAGATGTCTGCACCCGCTTTCAACAACATCTCTGTTATGGATGTGCTGCCAGCACGGACAGCACGGTTTAACACTGTCTCCTCGTGACTATTTTGTTGGTCTACAGTGATCTTGGTCATCGCGCCATGATCGAGCAGGATCTGGATTATCGACTCATTGGCCCCCACGACAGCGATGAATAAAGCAGTTTCTCCGTACGCATTCATTCCTAATAGGTCCGCGCCATTTTCCAACAATATTTTTGTTGCCCATTCTCTTTCCTGTCTTACGGCAGCGAAAAGCGGCGTTTCTCTAAAGTGAGCAGATCCTTCAACGTCGGCCCCTTGCTCGAGAAGTAACAGTGCCATTGTTGGTAGGTCACGGTCAATAGCAATTACCAAGGCTGTCCTTCCAAGCAAATCCATGGCATTCATTTCCACTTTAGCTTTGATCAAAATGGCCACAACTGCTTGGGCCGGCTTCCCCAATCCCAAAGCTGCGTGTAACGGTGTTCTGTTGGAATTGTCGACGGCCTGAACGTCGGCATGGTTGGCCAGGAGCAGCTCTATCATTGTAACTTTCGCGTGCTCTGCCGCTATGTGTAGCGGTGTGCGGGAATCAGGGTCTCTGCTATTAATATCGGCGCCCATCTCGATGAGTAGACGGGCTAAGTTGACCGCGTTTCCCTTGGCAGCAATGTGCAACAACGGATCGCCCTCCTTTTTCTCGTAAGGCCCAACGGGACATAAAACCTGCTCAAGTAGGATTTCGTTCAGTGGGATAATATCTAGCATCGCTGCCCGATACGCAACGAACGAGTCTATATATGATGGAGATAATATTAGATAGTCGGGATTGAGATCGTGAATACGTTTTCGAAAATTGAAGAGCATATTCGAGTAGGCACAGACTGCCCGAGACTGCGCATCGCTGGTTTGGGTTAAATTTGTTGCAAAGAGCCGTGTGAGCAGCGCTTCTTGGGCTATCTCTGCTGCTGGATAATCGCCCATTTTCTCGTAGAGCGAGACTAAGGTAGGCAGGACATGCTCATTTTGATATGGGTCCACACTGTCCGCGGAGATGTTCTCATTCGAAGATGCCCGACGAAAAAGATATTCCGCGTCTCTGTATCGCCCATCGGCTTCGTGCTGCTGGGCCCAAACCATGGTTTCTTGCACTACAGCGCCGAGAGCTTTGTCCAAAGCGTTGGCAATTTCCCCCTTGGGGTCATCATTTATGCGCATTAGGAAGCCTGGGTGTGATGTGTATAGCTGCCTCAGATCTCCAAGGTCCTGCAAGCTAAGATCACCAGTCAGCGAACTTAGAAACGAAGTCAGCCGGATGGTGTCCAAATACCAGCGGATCTCGCTCCTCCGAGCTGGAGTCGAAATCGAGACCGTCGTAGTAGTTAGACCGGGCGAATTGCTTGTACGAGTAGCAGAAGTTGTCGAGGACTCTTCATGCTTAGTCCTCATGGCCGAGCATCCGTAACCATAATGCTCGCATCTTTCACACTTGGTTCCTGGCCACACCCTACCTTCAGGCAGACACTAGAGTTCCAATCAGCGGGTTGACTGTCATGAGTAGGATGGGAAGACATCTGACTTTCTGTCTGTCTTTTCGGCACTGATGGCATTTTTTGTACGCGATCCTTTTCTCCTTTGGCATGTCCGCTGACTCGGTGTTTCCATCAGTTTGGTCCCAATGATCAGGGACCGATGTCGTGTCTGTATGGAGACTGTTTTGCGCTCCAATAAAGGAGTCGTGTGGGACTAGAGCATAGACAAGAAGCGGATTTTAGGCTTGAAACCTCGTCAGGAAGGCATAAAGACGGCGATAGCGAGGGCTGGAATGGGCTTATCGAGGAATAAAGACAGCAAAGAATGAGATGACATAATGGTATCAGACCATGGTATTGGTACCCCATCATGGTAAAGGGACACAGGGAGTAGTGGCAAGGTCTAAGGTATGCAAAACGGTCAAGTTGGCTTACAAATGACTAACTTGGTCCCACTCCCCATGATGAGCAAGTTGGCCAGAATTGCGAAGCCTAGGTAAGGTAAGTATTATGATTGGTCTAATAAAGTCCCGCAGGCTGTACTAGTAACTTACCACTAGTTCCCCCTCCCCCACCTTCCTCCCTCCTTCCACCTTCGCTCTTCGCTCTTTCACTTTCGCGCCTTCCGCCTGGGCAACTTCCGCGCTTTTTTCACGCTACTACCTTAGTATTCTCGTAACTCACCTCCGTCCTTCACCTTCGGCCTCCACCTTCGCTCTCCTCCTTCGCTCAAGTGCTTCCGTTGCATTAGCCCGAAATGACTGATAAAAATTGAAACATTAAAGTATACGCTGCATTGCATGATCCTCTTGCCCACGGATAAGTCTACCCGCTGCTTCTTCCCATTCAGCCTTATCCCAGCGATCCTAGCACCTCCTGTCTGATGACGATCTGGCCAAATGCTTGCCCCAAATCGCCTGCTTTCCTACGGGAGACACGAGGCCGGTCCCCTTGAAATTGGATTTTCGCGCTAAACTCCGCCTCCCTGCCCGCTGACATTGCATCCTCAACCAGACATCACCGACTCTCCTTCGCAGTTTAATATCATCCATCATCCAGACGTCGCATCCCTGCCTTTCCACACTTACATTACCCTGGATGCGGTCCGTAGCCGTTTTTGATTGGTAAATTTTTTATCAGAAGCACTGCTCTTGCAGGTTGTCTGGCTTTTCAACATGTCCAGAGTCAGCACCATACCTGATCAGCAACATACCTAGTCCCACCCCCGGTGAGTTGAGTGACTGTTTCTGGGTCTCTCATTGCGGCCGTCTGTTTTCCCGCCAAATCAATTCGTTTTCGTTGTCTCATTTCACTAGTATACGGTGGCTTCGATGTCGCTTATGGTCGATGTTGAGGAGGGGCTCGGTTGCTTGCAGGTACATGCACGGTAGTCTTATATAGACTGAATTTTCCCTCCCTTCATCCCTCTTCCTCCTTACTTTTCTTTCAGTTCTTGCTATTGTTCCTTCCTTCCAGACGAAAAGCATGCATCTGCTCTTTCCAACGATGCCCGAAGACGGGAATGTTGACATTGAACGTTGCATGACCCCTTCCATCAAGCAGAGTCATGGCTGCCAACCATCTTTAGAGTCCAAGACTGGCAGAGATTGTGCTATTGCTGTCCAACATCTTGATGGAAGGGCAGTCCTGATCAACACCACCATCAAAGAAGAAGTGGATGGAGACTTGGTCTTGGGCTTAGCAAAGAAGCAAATCTTTGGGGCTCTTACCAGAACCTGGTACCAAGGATTAGTAGGAAAGCTTTTTTTGGGTCTCGTCGTCGGAACCGCCAGAGTCAACCGGGTACTCACACCAATTCTTCTCCACTAGAAAATTTGAGTCCTTCCTTTCGCTTACATTTCCCCTCCAAGGTCATATACTACGGACCACGACCACATCCCCCAGAAAATCAAGGACCCTGTACATCGCCATCTCGAGTCTATCTTCAAGACTTCACCCTCGACCCCCTGCTCACAGAAGCACTCCATAACCCTCAACTCCTCTTACGCTCAGCAACTTACCCTCTTAAGGTCGACGTTTCCGGCTCGTTACCAGCAAATACCGACGAGGCTTTCGGCTCCCAATCGGCACGGCTCAGCAACGATCTTGACGGCGACTCTACCAGCGCCTGCACTGAACACAGAGGCCAAGAGGTCATCGTCGTCAGACGGGTCATCGATAGAGCTAAGGTCGCCTGGCTGCTGATTCTGCTTCTTCTCTTCTCGCCAGCTCTGGGCATCGTGGTCGGCATCTGCTCTCAGAACGCCGATGTCGGTATTGCTGTTGGCGCGGGTGTGTTTGCCCTCGCGTCGTTTGTGCAAGGGTTTGTTGCTTGGGTACAGGGATGAGACTCGGACCATGGATCGTTGCACCGTCCAGAAACACATAGCCGCGACAACATGCTATGATTATATAGAAGGACACAACATCGCATAAAAGGGAGCATGGTGGGATGAAAAATGTAAGGTATATATATGCAATGAAGTCTAGAATCAGATCTCATGACACGCTCACAGCATGCACCAAACGCCATCTAGATGCTC
This sequence comes from Alectoria sarmentosa, assembly GCA_009733775.1. Classification (NCBI taxonomy): domain Eukaryota; kingdom Fungi; phylum Ascomycota; class Lecanoromycetes; order Lecanorales; family Parmeliaceae; genus Alectoria; species Alectoria sarmentosa. The sequence goes on from WOGZ01000214.1 coordinate 24,506, forward strand.
TCGTCCCAAAACACCAGAGTGGGATCCAGCAATAGTGATACATACGAGGATTGTGGTCCACGCTGAGCGCCCATCCCTGCACTCTATTTACCTTTTATTCTTCTCAGCCAAAGCCTTTTCATGCTTTGCCACCAGCTCCTTCCTACAAGCCCAGTCAGCAAGGTCCTCGAGACACAACAATGCGGAGAGAGAGCTGAACTCACTGCAACTGCATCGGCGCAGGACTGTAGTGACTGAACTCCATCCCAAACTCCCCCTTGCCCTGCGTCGCTGCCCTCAACTGCGTACTGAACCCAAACATGCCGTTTAGACTGCAATCAGCATGGAGCGTGAAATCTTCAGGGCCAATCTCCGTGTCGTTGATCAACGCGTTTCGTTTGTTCAGCAACCCGACAATGTTTCCCTGGAACTCGTTGGGCGCCGTGATGGTGGTCTTCATGAGCGGCTCGAGCACTTGGGGACGACCTTGGTTGAACGCTTTGCGGAAGGCCTGCTGCGTGGCGTTCTTGAAGGCCATTTCGCTGGAATCGGTCATGTGGGTCGCGCCGTCGTTGACGATCATGCGGGTGCCGAGGACTTTGTGGCCGACCAGGGGGCCCTTTTGGCAGGAGAGCTGGAAGCCCTTATCGCAGGCGAAGAGGAATTTTTCGGATATGCTGCCGCCGGAGACTTGGTCTTCAAAATGGTTCTCCTCCAAGGCGCCGCTGGGTTCCAGGTAGCCGACCACGCGGGCGAAATCTCCGGCACCCCCGGTCTGTTTTTTGAGCGTGTGGTCGAAGGCCACCCTCTCGGTGATGGTCTCGCGCCACGCTACTTGGGGCTGACCGGTTTCGCAGGCGACTTTGTATTCGCGGCGCATTCGCTCCACGTAGATGTCCAGGTGCAATTCACCCATACCGGAGATAATGGTTTCTTGGCTCTCAATGTCGACGTGGACACGGAAGGTGGGGTCTTCGCGCTGGAATCGGGCCATTGCTTTCGAGAAGTTGGAGAGGTCTTTGTGGTCTTTTGGCTTGATGGAGAGGGAGATGACGGGCTCGGGGACGAACATGGAGGTCATGGAGTACCCAAGCTGACCGTCGGTGAAAGTGTCGCCGGACGCGCAATCAATGCCGAAGACCGCGCAGATTTCTCCGGCGCCAATCTCCTGGACGTCTTCCATCTCGTTGGAGTGCATGCGCACTATCCTAGGCACTTTGACCTTCTTATTGGTACGGGCGTTGAATACATTAAGGCCCTTGCGGAGTGAGCCTTGGTAAACGCGAATATATGTTAATTGACCGAAATTGCTCTCTTCGAGTTTGAAGGCCAGGCCGACAAAAGGGAGTGAATTGTAGGAGATGAGCTTGACCGGTGCCTCCTGCCGCCGTTGGTCCAAGGCCAAATTTTCAACTTCGGAGGGGTTGGGTAAGTAGTCGCAGACACCATCAAGCATCGGCTGCACAGATTTATCAGCCAGCGCCGAGCCCATGAAGACTGGCGTGAATTTCAGAGATATGGTAGCACGCCTGATGGCAGCTTTGATCTGCTCAACTGACGGTGTCCGCTCGTCCAGGAAGATCTCTGCGATGTCATCGTCAACATCGGCCAGAGTCTCTATGAGCTTCGCTCTTTTCTCATCGGCAAGCGGCCGCACGTCCGAAGGAATCTCATCCGACTCTCGTACAGTCTCCCCTTTGAGTCCTTCGCTGTAGATAGCCTTCATCCTGATGAGGTCAACGACACCCTTGAATTCGTCTTCGACTCCAATAGGTACCTGCACCGCTGCTGCGGGCAGCCTGAGCTTGTGAGTTATTTGATCAACTGCCTTGAACGGATTGGCGCCCGCTCGGTCCATCTTGTTGACGAATGATATCCTAGGCACGTTGTACCTCTTCATCTGCCTGTCCACAGTGATTGTTTGCGATTGCACACCAGAGACAGCACAGAGTATCATGCATGCTCCATCTAGCACTCTGAGGGCCCGTTCCACCTCTATCGTAAAGTCAATGTGGCCGGGTGTGTCGATCAAGTTGATATGGTATTTCTCCTCCTTGCCACTCTCGCGCTTGATCCAATCGCAGTAGGTCGCAGCGGACTGAATGGTGATGCCTTTTTCTCGCTCTAGCTCCATTGAGTCCATCTTCGCACCCACAGCATCTTTGCCTCGGACCTCGTGTATGGAATTGATTCGGCCGGTGTAGTACAAAACGCGCTCTGTGACCGTCGTCTTTCCGCTATCAATGTGGGCCTGAGTGTATGCATCAGCCCCGCTATTGTTTCTTCCAAGTCAAGCATACTCACAGCTATTCCAATGTTGCGGACACGAGATAGTCGTTGGGCTTCTTGGGGCGCAAGGTTATCGATAATGGTCTCTTGGGCAAGATTTTCTGGCTCCGCTGCTTGCTCCAGCCTATTTCAATTAACTTTGGGTCCCCAATCAATCACCAGCACGTACACAGCTGCTGCTACACTTGCCTGGCGCCGCTGCTGCCATCGTCGATCTAAAGGTAAGTGCTGTGTCTGTAGGGGGCGAAGCGATGTAGAGGCCCATCTGGTCACATTGAGGCGTGCTGGTCTCGAAAAGCATATGTGGCCTCTTAAATGACTCGAGAAATGCCTCGGCGCCCTCAATGCACCATGCGACCTCATTTCTAGTTGAGGGTTGCGTTTGAAGAAATTGCATCAAGCAGAGGCGAAGATCACAGAGCCGCCAAGCCTTTTTTTCCAGCCCTAATCTCAGCCCTATCAAAATGGCGTTCTGGCTCGTTCTGTTGACTCTTTTTGTGCTGTCGTACCCCTCGTACATATCTTCGCGTTTCTACTCGTTCCAAGTTTAAGATTCTGGCACCACACTCTATACAGTCTGTTTAGGCATGACGCCTAGGTTTGATTTCGAATCTCTCCGCCGTTGTCTCTAATCCGAGATTCATGCAACCCGTTCAAAAGCAGTAGAAGATGTCAAGTTCATTCTTTACTTCCCCTATCATCTTTACTTCTGCCGTAGTTCTTCGAGTCATCCTATTGTTGTACGGTCTCATGCAAGATAAATACTCCCCTTTGCCCTACACCGACATCGACTACTTCGTCTTCACAGACGCCGCTCGCTACGTCTCCCGCGGCCTCTCTCCATACGAGCGAGAGACATACCGCTATACGCCGTTGCTAGCCTGGATTCTCCTACCAACAGCATGGCCTGGTGCAGCATGGTTCTCATTCGGCAAAGTCCTTTTTGCCCTTGCAGATATCGTCGCAGGATGGCTCATTGTGCTCGTGCTTCGCTCGCCCGCAGGAGGAGGCATGAGGACTCATCGGGCGCTGAAGTTTGCGAGTATCTGGCTGTTGAATCCCATGGTTGCGACCATTAGTACGAGGGGGAGCTCGGAGGGGTTGTTGGGGGTCATGGTGGTTGCTTTACTGTGGGCTGTGCTGAGTGAACGGATCACGCTGGCTGGTGTCTTGCTTGGTCTGGCAGTCCATTTTAAGATCTATCCTTTCATCTACGGAATTTCTATCCTCTGGTATCTAGAACCTCAGGCAACGTCAGTGTCCGAGAAACGTTCTGGCCCCTCTGAAAAGAAGGGCTTAGCCGCCGCATTCTTGCAATCCCTACTGGCATTCCTCACACCAACTCGCATGATCCTCTTGGCATCTTCGCTTGCCACCTTCATGGCGCTCAACATCTTCATGTACACCATGTATTCGAAGCCCTTCCTGACCCACACCTATCTGCACCATCTCACCCGCATCGACCATCGCCACAACTTCTCACCGTACAACACGCTCTTGCATCTCTCTTCAGCCGTCCCATCTGCGACTGGCGCTATCAAGTTCGAGTCTCTTGCCTTTTTGCCACAGCTCGCTCTTAGCGCAGTCTTGATCCCCCTCGCGTTAGCGAAGAAGGATCTTGCTGGTACGATGCTGGTGCAAACGTTTGCCTTTGTAGCCTTTAACAAGGTGTGCACGAGCCAGGTACGTGAACAGCAGAGCTCCCTTAGCATTACAGCACTGCTTTATCCTGGATTCTGCACTCGTGCCCCGTCCATTTCCTTTTTTTTTTCAATTTAAATGCGGGTTTTTGTACCAATATATTCAACGTTTGAAGGGTTTCTTTCACATACGGCCACAGACTGTTGAAAACTCGGCTTCCCGTCCGCTCAGCCAAAGATAAGCCTCAGATCGGCTAATTAGTAGTTGGGTCGGTGACGACCAGCGAATACTAGCTGCTGTATGTTTTTGCTTTTTGCATTCTGTTTTTATGCCACCCTCAGCTTTGTGTGGTAGGCGACGAGACCTGCATCCAAAAACCTCCAAACTTCACTAGATGAGATGAGATTTTCTACAACCTGTAGCCAATAATCTTGCATGCTCATTACCTGCTACATTGAATCGCTGTTGCATATCACTATCCACTCCTCGCTAACACACCCCTCTTTCTCGGCAGTATTTCCTCTGGTACATGATCCTCGTACCCTTCTATCTCCCCTATTCCAGCCTACTCTCCTCCCCCGGCCTCGGTCTCACCGCCGCCGCTCTGTGGATTGCTACACAGGTATGTCATCTTTGCCGATTTTCCCAACCCCTCCCTTGCCCAAATCACGCCCTACTCTCTTGTTCTCGACCGCGTAAAAAACGGGGGAGGCGTTGGCTCTGCTGCTGATTATCAAAAAAACAGGGTCTCTGGCTCCAACAGGCCTATCAGCTCGAGTTTCTGGGCAGGAGTACTTTTTTTCCTGGGTTGTTTGTGGCGGGATTATCCTTCTTTGCCGTCAACTGTTGGATTTTGGGGATCATGGTTGCCGATATAGGAACGAGGTCCGGTCTAAAACAGAGGGCCGGAGGAAAGATGCTACAAGCGGATCCGGTAACGAGCAAATCAAAAATATAGAATAGATGATCATTTTTCGTTGTGTATTATCGCATATTGAGCACTAGTCAGCTAATACTACTATTCGCTCTTATTTTCGTGTAGCACAACCTCATCACCCATTAGATACCGTAATGTGGTCAACCGGATAGCGTTTTCGTGGCATTATCCCCCAAACACCTGGGTATATCCCGCTTCCATGTTACTGCTTGTGACATTATGAGAAACTCCCCGCCTGCGACAGGGCTTTGTAATATTCCACCCCAACACTCCTCCTCAACCCTGTGGGATCCCTCTCCAGTACCTCTTCCCCTCCATCAATCAATTTCCATCCGAAAAACCTTGCATCCGGCCGCGCCTCCCTTAATAGCGAAAGGATCTCCTCGCTCCATAAACCCCATGCTCGATTGCCCTCGACATGGAAAGCGGGATTCAGCTGCGGTGCTGGACTATCCAGATCGATGAAGCGGATACGCATGTTCTTGACAGATGTGTATGTTTGTAGCATGCGCACACCTTGCAAGACGAGTGCCTCGAAACCCTGTATGAATGCGAAGTTGTACATCCCGGTTCCGTCATTGTTGGTTGTTGGGTCACGACATACATTGTTGACGACGATATCTATAGATTTGAGACGTGTGCAGCTGCCACGTGTCTGCTCTGCCGCTCTGATTGCAGAAGAAAAGATGGCACCGCATACCCTCCCTGTATAGGTAAGGCTCTCGAGCTGAGGTGCGACCGCGCCAAGGTTGCGGCAAATGTGATGAGTAGGGTAGAGCTTTCGCCATTTCTTAATGGAGGACGCGTTCTTGGTGTAGAGACCTTCCAGGCAGAGATTGAGACTAGTGATGGTGGGTGGGAAGTCGTAGGCGAGAGAGTCACAGATGGCTCTGTAAGCGCCAGTCTTGGGTTTGTGGTAGGTACAGTGGAACTCGCGGATAGAAGGCAGAGCAGTTGCAAGAGTGGCGAAGTCCGCGGAAGAGCGGACCATATTCCAAGCACCCTTGAGGATGAGGGTCTTAGTGTTTGAGAGGTGTGGGAGCTGAGGTTCAATGATCTGCTGAGATAATGACGGAGCGAACGCTTGGGGCTGATGAAGTATGGGCAAGTTGAATTGAAGATTCTCTTGCAGAAATGATGGCATTGACGGAGTGATGATCCTTGAGTCGTTCGTATCGACGCCCGAAGGTATGGTCACTACCGATCTTAGGTTTTGAAGCGCGTTGATGATGTTTGCTTCGCGGAAGTAGCGAACCTTTGGAGGTCGCTTGCAGTGGCCCCCTTCGACTGTGAGAGCGCAAAGATATGGAAAGAGAACTTGTGCACATCCAAAAATCTCATCCATCGTAGCGTTCTTGGATGCCATTTGGAATGCTGTCGGAGCCAATTGGCCGTCTTCCGTCCGATTTGCGTTGATTGCGAGCCCTTGAAAGGCGTGGAATAGACTGAATTGTCCACCTGGTTGCGGATCCGCCGCGAAGCTTTGTTGAGACTGTCCAGGTCTAATCTCCCATATTGGGACTAGAACTTCGAAGTGGCGCACGTAGGCTTGGAGGTGAGTATTTTGCAGGAACCAGTCTGCACATTCTTCAAGGGCTGCCCTGGTGCCCTGTATCTTGACTTTGCTGGCGTTAGCTAATTTCGGACTTGGACAGGGAGGATGAAGCAGTCTCACTGTGACGGTAGACTCTCTCTTGAATGAGCCTCCTCCATGTGCCCGACACCAGAGCCAAATCTGCCACGTTCTTCCTCCGAGGATGCCGCATTATTGCGTTCCAATTCCGCACATTACTTCGAGAACCGGACAGATCCGAAGATGTAGAACCCAGATGGCCGACAACATGTCCGAACACCCCTTCCAATATCTCCGGCGGTAGGTCTTGTACATGCGACTTGGGGGATTCTGAGTCTTCGTCGCGGGGCATCGCAGGTATTAGGAAAGGGTCATCAGCAGTATCGATGCTTTGATCACCAGCTTGGGAGATGCTCTGTACTGATATGTCATCTTCCGTGTGATTTCTGAACCTGGGTTTTGAAGTTGGAGGAGGTTTGCCAGTCAGAGCGCGTGGGGTAGATCTGCACTGGCACCGGTCAATGAGGGGTGTGGTCGGTATGTTGAGTGGATGTTCGTTGAGCATGATTGCAGAGAGAGCGTATCAGAGGAAATAGGATGGTTTTTGTGTTGTCCTGGGATGGTAGAGAATGACCGCCAGATTATTGAGGGCACATCATACGTAAATCGGTTGAAAGAATGACGCGTGGGCGGCTAGTAATTGAGCAAGAATGAGGGTGGATCTCTGGCAGCAATGAAATCAAAAGATGATGCTTTTCAACTTCTGTAATGACGGGGCGAGTTCAAGTTCAGAAAGTTGAGTATAATTTTGCAGGAAAGGTGTTGGAAGAGAGAGTGGCGAAAGGCATGGAATCCAAGAAGCTCTTGTGCAATATTTCCCTAACAGTCAATCTGTCGTCAAAATTCATGGATCATGGATCATGGCGGGGCCTTGTAGCCTTGCATTAGCTACGGGTGCTAGCGTGGGCACCGCGGGGGGAACCGCCAGATCCCTTTTCTACCTTAAGGAAAGGTATCCTGTGTACGAGCCTAAGTACAGTACTTCACTTACCTTGCTTACAAAATTCGGGCAAGGCTACACGATGGTATGATACGGCTGCTACACACATTTCATTGAACTCTCTTGCTCTCTTCAAGGGCATTGAAATGATTGCCGTTAAAAGAATCATCTCGCCAACGTGCATTAAAGCCTACCTTACTCATGGAAAAAAAAAATCCGCTTGAAAATATGATTGGCTTTACGTCGGTTTGTGTCGCTAGATCCTTCCCTTCAGATTTGGGAGAAAAATACGATGTCGATAGCAACTGCGAGCAGGCCAACACCTTAATCTCAATTGCACTTTCCAAGATCTTAAGGTAGTATTATTCACGAGCAATTGCTGGGCCTGACCGCCACGGCTTTGCTACAAGCCAGTCTCTCTCATACCGTACAGGGAATCATCATCTCCCGCATTAATCTGACTCAAGGTCTGTTGTCCCTCTTTACAGCATCCATCCAATCCCGCCGACCCATTTCTTCCGCGTCGATGTCCTACATTGCAGACATTCTCTGCCCACGCCAACTTCCACAACGGCGCACGTCCCGCACACTCTTCTGCAGCAAGAGCGACACGCATAGTACGCTCCGTCCATTTCCCCACCATCCGTTCCACTCATGCCAATATCGGAGTCCTGAGTGGGTAGCGGAGCTTCGCAGTCATCGCAAGTAATGATGGGAGTAGCGTCGGTCATCATCGGCTCAGAGACAGTAGGGGTTGAAGAGGATATAGGCCAAAAGTTGTGAAGAGATGTTTGTCGTTGTGGAGGCGACGGTGGAGTGTGGACGGTTTGAGATGGCGCAGGATATTCAGTACATGGAGGAGATCGTGCGGCTGAGAAAAGCCTTTGGTATGTTGTTGCTATCAGAAAGCCGCATCAGCGAAAGAGGATGGAATAGGAGCAGAAGGGTCTCGAATCCAATGCGAGAGATATGTACCATGAATTTTAGATTCATCGGGTCTATTGTCGCGAAACCTTTTCCTTGTGCGCGAATTGAGGTGAGAAGGAGCGATCTCAGGACGGTGAATAGGTTGCGCGGAGAGAGAAGAATCATCGAGCATAGAGATGTCCGGACATGGGCTCGAGGAAGGGTCGCGTGAGGGAAAAGTGGCGGTGCTCGATGAGGATGGAGAGTCGGAGCGTTTGCGCTTGGAAGCCATACTGTAAATCAGGGCAAGGATTGAGTTGGGCTTCTCTTATGATATGGAGAGCTCTTGTATGTTTTGAATTTGAAAGTTGATGACGGGCACACTTTCAATTTCGGACAACGCGAAAGCATGCCCACGCGCCAATGACCGAGGGGCGACCAAGACCAATGATCGGCGCTTTGCTTAAATAGACAGTTATTGGCGAGCTTCAATCCACGAGGGAAAGAGTACCCGGGAAAGGCCAACGGGAACCACCACAACGGCTCAACGGCTATCAAGCATCGAGCATCTGATAAAAGTTACAATGATCTATACCTAGGCTACTTGTGAATGTTGAAAGAAAAGGCAGATCTCGTACGTAGGTATAGGCGCTCCCAAAAATTGCCTTTCTGGTCACTCAGCCACTCAATCATCTCGGTCATCACAAACGACCAGGTATCTCAAAGTCGAGAATGGAGTCACTCTCTATACGGGAAGCCAGCCATGCTGGATCATGGTACACTGATCATGGCCCAACGCTAACGAGCCAACTTCAAGGCTGGCTAGAAGATGCTAAACAGGACATGGGTCATCTGGGAGAAGTTCCAAGACCAGGTGCCAGAATCATCATTGCTCCGTAAGTCGGAAACGACTCCGACGATTGTGTCTAAAAGCTTCTGACTGTCTTCAGACATGCTGGATATGCATATTCGGGCCCTGCAGCAGCGTGGGCTTACAGGATGCTTGATGTGTCAAAAGCGTACCACATGCCAGGCTCTCCGTGATGCATGTCCGTCTACTGATGCACTCCAGTAAGCGTGTATTCCTTCTGGGACCCTCTCATCATCTCTATCTGCCCGGTTGTGCTCTATCGAACCATACCCACTATGCCACACCCAATGGTAATCTTCCACTGGATCAGACTACGATTGAGACCTTGCGCCGTACTGAACAATTCAAGAACCTGTCCGTCTCATCTGACTCTTCGGAGCATAGTCTTGAAATGCACTTACCTTATATTCATCACCTCTTGAGTTTGTCCTTCATGGAATCAGATTTCCCACCTCTGGTTCCAATCTTGGTTGGCAGTACGAATCCTTCAACGGAAAAAGAATTTGGTACACTACTGGCACCTTATGTCGCTGACCCTGCCAACGTTTTCATCATCAGCAGTGACTTTTGCCATTGGGGCTCCCGCTTCAGCTACACATATTATTTACCTGCCAGCACCACGGATCCCTCCGATGGCATGTCTCTCAGATCAAAGGACCGACCAAGAGATCCGCCTATCCATGAGAGCATTGCTAGACTTGACAAAATGGCTATGGTGGCGATTGAACACGGTCAGCATGCCGATTTTCTTGCCACTTTGCGGGATACGGGGAACACCGTTTGTGGAAGGCATCCCATTGGAGTGATCATGGCGGCGATCGAGACTCTGAAAAGTCAAGAAACATCAGGAGGTGATTTGGATCAGGGCAAATTTCACTTCATCAGATATGAGCGGAGTAGCAATGTTGTCGAGGGGAAAGACAGCAGCGTCAGCTATGCCAGCGCTTTCGCAGTGCTGTGAGATGCAAACTGAATAAATTCGGTACTTCATTTCCCCTAGGCTCAAGGCTCACTGCTGGAAGACGCTGTTTTCTTCTTGCGCGCAAGACGTATCAGAGATTGTAGGGGTTTGCTTTGCGCATGTCGCGTCAGGCATGCGAGAGCAGCCTACACACGGATTCTGTTCATGATTGGCTATGTTCTTGTCCCCGCGCTTACAGGAACTCGGCTGAAACTATAACTGCGTGCCATGTGCATATTTTCATCCCTGAGGAATGGCTCTTTTGGATACCGTCACCGATCTAGAAGACTTTGGATATCTTCTCACACAATCATTGCAGACTTCATGAAATGTCTCGTGGTCATCTGGAAAGAAAGTCGGTTGCGATGCGGCACTGAGTTCCCTGGAGGCTTCGCCCTAACCGATGAACCGACATACTTTTCCTCGTAAGCACACAGAATGCATCATCATGAGACAGCCGAGACGTTGTCAAATTTGATCAACCGTCTTGCTACTTCCCGGTGTCTCGTGCTTAATGACCAACCAGGTCTTTCAAGCGCTGGCGGACACGCTACATTCGAGCATCTTCCGAAATTTCAAACCATCTCCAATAACATTGGCCCGCTATAGCTTTATAGTCTCCAACCATTTCCACGTGCTTCTGACTCACGCCCACTTTCTCTACCGGCTCCTCGTACCTGCATCTCTCTCGAACTTTCCTCTCCCCTAGTTTTTTCTGTAAATTGCATCAACCTACTACAACATTCCTACTTACCCATCCGCGACAATGTCTCCAATACTCTCTCTTCTCGTCGGCCTCACCGCTCTCATCCCTCAAGCCTTCTCCATCAGCATACCCGCGGATCCCGCTGTCGGCTTGACAAACAGCATCAGCGTCGACATCGCTGACGACAACAATCCTCTGCCACCATCGCCGCCAGGCTGGTACCACATCCCCGGAACCTCCCTCTGTACGTATCCCTCGAACCCTACCTTCCCCCCCCCCTTCACTCACCCCAGATCCTCAACCTCGACCTAAATCGTGTCCCACTTCCAACCCCCCATCCTAAAAGAGAAAAAACAAAAAAAAAAAAAAAAAAAACCGCATCGCTGACTCCCACCACGTCCAGCCATCAACCTCCTCCTCCCCTACGGCGCCGACCTGCCCTCCCAACCCGACGCCCTCGCCTGCCTCGCCGCCGCCCAAACATCCATCGCCACCAGCATCGCCGCCCAAGGCGGCGACGGCCCCATCCCGACCCGTCGCTGGCAGTTCGCAGCCGACCACGTCCAGCTGGTCGCCTCGTGCCCTTTCAGGAACCTCGGCACCTACGGTCAGCTCTCGTCGGGTCTGACGGGCTTGCTGCATCTGATGACGGCGGCGGGAGGGCCCGGCGTGAGGCGGCTCCGGTGGGTCCTGGGCGATGACGTGCAGGGCATCGTGATGAATGGGGCTATTGGGCCGGATGTGGATGTGGATGCGGGAGGTGGGGCGGGCCAGGCGGGTGCGACGGCCGTGAGCTCGATGGGCAATGGGACCGTGGCGAGTACGGTGGCGACGGCGACGGCGACGGCGACGCAGAGTGTGGGTATTGTAGGGTATGAGGAGCTGTTCAGCACTTGAGGGGGCCGATGGGGAGGGAACAATGGGGATGGAAAAGGTCGGATTTGTTGTTTCATGGGGTCAAGCAACATGGGCGGATAGATGAGGACATGCATGTTTCAGGACTGGGATAAAAGTATTAAAGATTACTAAACACTAGTCTGGTTGCCAGATTCCACAACACATACATACAAAGTTCATTAGCAATTGTGATCAAAATTACACCTACACGATGTCTTTTCTTCCAACCTCGACGAGTTGCCCCTCGATCACTGCTCCCCCTCTCCATCATGAGAATCAAAGCCCGCATCCGGAATCTCAAGCGACAAGTCCCTCAGGTGCCTTCCTCCTTCCGGTCCCGTAGCTTGCCGTTCCTTGGCAAAGGGATATGGCGACATGGGACGCCTTCGCGGAGGAGGCCTTGCGAGAGGCCCACCTTCGTCCCGCATCCCAATTGGCATGTCCGCCTTGGCTGCTTGGCCAGACCTCCGGTACAGTCCGGTTTCCCGGTCCCTTTGGTCCCGAGGCGGGGTGGCAGGACGAGTATGCAAGGCTGAAGCGGGTGTGGGGGAGGGTGTGGGTTTCGGACTGACAGACGTGGACCTTTGATCTAGAGCCTGAGCTGCAAGGTTGGATTCTTGGACTCTGGTATTTTCTGCATCGTCACCGGCACTATGTGCTCCTTCCTCCAGAGCCGGACTCGTGATGCTAGATTCAATGACTGCACGGTTCGCTATATTGTCACCGGGATTCGGGTCGATGCCGTGCAAGACGGTGTGGGTGCGACATGGTGGTACCATCATTGACATATTTGAATTTGCGGTTTGTGTGGCGGCCTTGGCTAAGTTACGATTTTTGCGCTCGCGCTGTTTCCGTTCATTATCAGTCTTTTCCGTATCAGCATCGTCAGCATCAGCAGTAGGACTAGTAGGGGTGATCGGCACCCTGGCTGGAGACCGTTTGGCTGTCGGTATCGATTCCGCGTGAGCAGAGGAGCAAGAATCGCAAGGCGAGGGCGGCTCGCCGATAATGAAAGATTCGGTATGTGTTTCTGCATTCTGGTCTTGAGGACTCAGACGAGGTGTGGCGTAGTATAGACCAGAGGGACAGTCTCCTTCGATGTATCCACGCTGGTCGATGATGCACAAAGGCTTAGTATTCCTAGGTTTACGAAGCCTGACGCCCTGGCAACCACCTCGATCGTTGTCGTCATCTTCGGGCTCATCGCTTCCAGATGAGGCATTCGAGGTAGAGGAGGAGGGGGTTCTGGTGATTGCGTCGCCATCGCTATCCAGGGTAAGAGAGTGCTCATTGAAGGGTCCGGTAGTTTCGCCATTGTTCCAGCCGCCACCCATGCGCGAGGATGAAATTGTAATGCTTCTGCTTTTGTCGAGTTTTAGCAAAAACAATCGAGGGATTCCGGCCTTAACCTACCGGATGGGAGAATTGGCAGTCCGAGTGATAATTTCACCAATGGGACGGTCAATTCCGGACCAAGCAGCCTCATTCGATGGGTGTTGTGGTTCATTCATACGAGCCCCTGTGGGAGCAACGTCCCCACTCGATTCTTGACCGTTCGTGCGCGGATCTTCATCTTGTGGAAGCGAGCTTGTGCTACGCACGTCGCTGAGGGCGCAAGGGATTTCGGCCTCAGTATCTATTGGATCTGTGGAGGATGAACCGTGCTGGGTCTCCAGATCTTCAATGGGTTGATATTTCCTTGTGTTGAACCTCGCAATCATGAAAAGGTCCTTGAACACCTTACGATTCTGGGAGATTTCGAAAATTGTAATTGCCCATGCGTAGATTCCACAGACGAGCAGGAAGAAGAGGTAAAAGTGCAATAACGCATACACTGGTCTATTGACTGGTTGGTTCTCGAGCCAAGTTCCCATCAGATCCCAAAGCGATAATAAGTTGCGGAAGTAGAGAGCAGCGGCAGCCATCCACGCTATGTGGACTAGGAAGGCGGACCATAGTAACAGCGCACGCCCTTCTGGTGGTTGACAGGCTCGGCACGAGTCCCTTGCCCTTTCGAATAGAGGCTGGAGGCCGGAGACGAGCCGGACGACTACGGTGGCTGTACTGGCTAAGCCGACCAAATCCAGCACAGCACTGAGAAAACTATGTGGAACCATGACAAGTGAGGAGTGTGAGATATTGATATGGTGAGATGAATTTCAACGAGAGTAGGGAAGGAGGTTCGCAAGTGCCTTATTAGAGCTTTGCTTGAACCGTGATGAAACCTCCCATGCGGCCATTTTATTTATAGAAGACTGCTTGGGGATGCCCCCAGATACGTTGTCAAGTTCACCAAAAAACGGGGGCAAAATGACTATGGTTGCTAGGTTGGTGGTCAGGATGCCAAATTTAGAAAGCTCGATTTGATCATATTGCAAAGACCACAATGGAGATACCTGCGCGATGTGCTTGCAATGAGCGGATTATGTTGCATTGAAGAGTAGTGAGCAATTTTTGCAGGGAAGGGAAGAATGACGGCGGAAAAGGTTCGCAAAAAGAGCAAGCAAGCCTGAGGTAGGACCAATCCACCAAAAGCACCAAACATGGATGTTCACCTATGTCTGAACTAAAACGCGAAAAGGAAAAGTTTCGAATGGAGAGACGAGCCTGTGAAAGAAGGGAGAGTTTGAGAGGGAAATCTGTGGCAACACTACGAGGCAAAAATTCGCGACAGTATTGAGTATTCCAGGAATTGGCTACCACGAGCAGCAGCACTTGAGAGATTCGAGAGAGCAAATGAAGGCTCCGGGTTCGGTCTTGTCCTGGATTTGGACACACAATGAGGTCACAAAGCATCATTTTTCCAAATTTGACTTTAGACAACCAGAGTGGAGCCTGAGGGTAAGCCCTGTGGGTCACATCAGGAGTGGCGCTTCTGCTCTCAAGTCCACTGGTTCCCTTAGCCACACAATTATTGGCTAAGCAAAACCACGGATACTGCCATTGAGAGCAAAAGCCACTTGGGCCTTTGCTACATTATGATATTACTGACATAATCGCTTCGGCATTCGTGGAAGACCTCAGTCATGCGTGAACACTTGTCACTTGTGCGAGCTGATGATCAACAAAGATTTTCCATCAAAAGCTGAGGTAGGCAAGCCTAAGCTGCCAGGGGCATGATGGAGTTTGGTGGTGAATACACTGGTCGGACTGGTTGTGGATCTGGTTGTGGAGCTATTTCTGGCTTTGGTGGTCCCTCAGCGTCTGGGGCTCGTGGTAGCCTAGTTGCAAGAAACACTGTCTCCGCTGGACTCATCTTGTCGAAGACACTGTCCATATATCTTCTCACTTCGTCTGGAGGTGCAACGATTTTAGCCAGCGGCTCCAAGATTCGTGGGTGGGGCGTTGATAAGCGCAGGGTGACCGGTTGGTAGTAATTTTTGGTGTCCTTGTACTTCCCTGGCTTTGCTGTACTACCTCTTCTGATTACCAAGAACGAGACAATGACCTGCGTTCCTCCATAGAGATATTCGAGAATGCTGAATCTTGGGAATGAGAAACGGTCACCCGTACCTCCAAAATCGAAAACGATGGAGTTGATCTCGGGCTTGTGCACAGTATATGCCGACTTTGAGCTTGCTGACGGAGCTGTAAAGGTTTGGATTTTTGAAGAGGGTTCAGTCTTGATAGATGGAATTTGTGCATGAGGATTTGAGTAGGGCGCTACCGAGGGCATCTGTGTCCAAGAACTATCTGGCGTTGAAGTAGGAACAACGACCTTAGATACGTATTCCTGCCCACCACGCGGAGGCGGCTGAGTTTGGTTGTCATCTTGCAAAGGCTCAGTCGGATTTGGCTGGCTTTTCAAGATTGAGTTGAGCTCGTCGATATGATCTTGAAAATCTTTAAGCTGAGTTTGAGACGCTTGACCGGAGGCTACTACTTTCATGAGAGTTTTGAGACCGTGATCAGAGGCGGCCCGAGTGGCTAACATTTGAATGACTGGGTCTTGTTTGGGCTCACCATTCTGACCCTGAGATCCGCCCTGCTGACTATTACTTCTTGCCCTTGATGGCTTAGGTGGTTTAGGATTAACAACGGACGCTGGAGTGGGTAATGTTGGGTCGTTTATAGGGGGCAGTCCTTGAGGGCCAAATTGAGCAAAGCCTTCGCGGAATGGAGGAAGGGTAGTTTTTGAGGGAAGACCTTGTTGTTGACCCTGGTATTTCGGAGGTGCCGGAGCTGTGTTGTATTTGTACGGAGGATACGTCGCAGCAGTCGCGAAGGGATTGTATTGTGGGCTCGAAAGTGGAGGAGGTTGTACAGGCGCATAAGCCATGGGATTGTCCTTCACAGTGTAGAGTGTGATCTCGAAAACGTGGGGCTCGATGATCAATGAGCAGACGCCGAGCTTTGACATTGTCTCTTTCGGCGGGTTGGGAGCCTCGAACACAGGTTTTTTCTTGGTAGGTTTCTCCCAATAGCGTTCGAAGACTCCGTCCTTGAGCCATTTCTGCCGTGACTGTTCTATGGACGCAGCCAATACACCACTGTTATTGGTAAGCATCAGGGACAAAATGCGCGGGAAGTGCCCACCTCTCGGCAATGGTCTGGTATGCTTGGGTTGACAGATTTGCATCTTGTGGTTCGGAAAGAGTTGGCAGCAGACGTGGATCTTTGAGCCTGAAAGGCAGTCCTTCTTCCATAGGCTCGGTTGGTTGCGGTGGAGCGGAGGGTGGAGGAAGAGGTGCTCGGGGTGGTGCTGGGGGGGACAGGGCCCGTTTCTTCGTTGGAGGCTCACCACGATTCCTCGTAGATAGTCTTCTCTTGTCCATGGTATCGACCATCTCCGATTAGAAGGGTAGGAGCAGACCTAAGAGTTTAAGGATATTTGAACTGCATTTAGGAGTCGAGATTGCGAGCATCAGGAAAGCGCGTCACAGCGTCTCTTGGCGGCTGGTCCTGGCGTGGCCGCTTTAGCGAGTGAGCTAGGTGAACAAGGGAAAAGCGACACTTGATTTGCTCATTAAGTAGAATATCCAAAATCTGTATGTTGTAAGGAGAGGAGCATATCAGCTCACAACCAGACCGCCTTGAGGGATAAGAAGCTTTGTCACCGTATGAGCTGATATGCAAGCTCAGATGCTACATGAGTCGCAATCGATAGACGATAGAAATTGATTGTTCATTCTATTCTGCCATAGTCGGTTACGCTGCGCTACGGGATGGGGGAAAAATGTTGGGTTTTCGGATTGGGGCGGGATTGGGTCCTCTTCGAGTTCCACGGCTATCGTGTCCTCTAATCCTTTAGAGAGAAAAAATGTCTGAAATAGAGAAGCGAGAGACGTCGGACCCAGACTGGTCAAACGCCTACCGAGAAGACAAAACGGTCCCATGGTACCGCTCGAACATTGACCAAAAAAGTAACACCAGAAGTACATACGCAAACCCTATCCCTCCCCTTCCCTCCATCAGAATTAATACTCCACCCGTCAGACCCGAAAGCTGCTCGAGCAATACAGCAAGGTCCCATCAGCCCAGGTCCTCCAACATGTTCACACAATAGTATGTCCCCTCATTGCCGACCCCACCATCTTCACAAAAATATCGCTCACATCTCCCAGCGCGACAAAGCCTGGGCCGTTCGCTCCTACCCCTGCACCGGCCTTGGTCTCTGGCTCGATCCCATGCTGCCCAAATCCCCCGCCTACGCTTCCATAATCCAGAAACTGCAAGCCGGGGCCTCATTCCTCGACATTGGCTGCTTCATCGGGCAGGATCTCCGGCGTCTTGTGGCAGATGGCGCGCCGTCAGATCGTCTTTACGCTGTGGATGTAGTCAGTCATTGGGATGTAGGATACAAAAAAAAAGTATCGTGACCGCGACAGATTCTCCGCGCACTTCATTGAGGCGGATATTCTGTATCCGAACGTGGAGGTGCGGGCGCTGATGGGGACGGTTGATGTGGTTTCAATTATACGCATGTGTTGCATCAGTGGGATTGGGAGGATCAGGTGATGGCCGTGGAGCAATTAGTGAAGCTTTCATCGGGAAAGGGCGCAATGGTTGTGGGGTTTCAGGTTGGGAGTGTAGGGGCGAGAGAAAGGAAGGCTTCGGGGTTGGCGAAGTCGGATGCGTATTGGCATGATCAGTGGAGTTTCCAGAGGATGTGGGATGAAGTCGGGAGGGAGACAGGGACAGAATGGGAGTGTGAGGCCAGGATGCTGGGTTGGGAGGAGGTCGGGTGGGATCCAAGGGATACGGAGTACTTGGGGGATGAGGCGAGGGTTGTTGAGTTTGTGGTTAGGAGGATGATGTGAGGTGGAGTGTGGATGTCAATGAGGTTTGTTTGGAGACCCTTGGTGAATAACGGTCAGAGCCGAACAAAGCGATTGCCTCTTCCGGACAGTACTTTAAGTTCACGAGGATCGGATTACTTATATAACCTAAAAAGAGCCTTTCAAGCGCCCGAGCAAGGCCACAATTATCTCCGTCATCGGTGGTGATATATCTGGGGCCTATCATACCTCCAACTTTCATCCATCTCTATTGCCTACAAAGCTCCAAAAGTCAGACCGAAGGCTGCTCACAGTCCTTCTCCGATACGATCGAAATTGGCTGCCCATCAATCATGGCCTGACGTAGTACCATTTATTGGTTAGCTGCTCAAGAATCCAATTTTCCTCAATTCTTGAAGGGGCGAGGAGCGCAGTCGACGGGGGCAGATATGTACTCACGGTTGGTATATAAAATTGCCTGGCGCATTGGCAACGGCTGGCGACAAGTCTTGTACATCGTCTACCATGCGC
Source organism: Alectoria sarmentosa (assembly GCA_009733775.1). NCBI lineage: Eukaryota > Fungi > Ascomycota > Lecanoromycetes > Lecanorales > Parmeliaceae > Alectoria > Alectoria sarmentosa. Next base: position 43,015 of record WOGZ01000214.1, read on the forward strand.
CCTCTCTCTCTCTTGCGTTGTGCGTGGACACGGATTTCGCGAATTATGTATCTATCTATGTGGGAACAATTTGTATACTTTGCATTTCTTGCACACACTTACTCGATGTCGTAGCAGATTGTTGGGCATCTTCGCTGGGATTCGCGTATTTGGACTGCCATTGTTGCCGTACGTCTTGTGCGGTATTGGTACGGGCTGCGGACAACGCTGTTATACATAGTGACCCTTACTCACCTTTTGACTTGGGCTGATGACGGTTACCTTTCCTCACTCTGAAACAATGACGATCACTCTTCCATATTCTGTGACAATTACGGCTATCTAGCGATGCGTTCACGGATAGGCGTTTACGCAATGCAATCTCTTCTTTGAGCTCGATCTCGCTCAACCATTACCATCCCATCCCGTCCATGTGAGCCACTGTTCGGTCCCGAAGGTCTCGTCGGTTAAAAACGAGTAATCCTCTGGAATTTCCATCGAATAAGACAAGGAATCCATCAAATTGAGGTCTGGAGATCTGAAGGGCATGCCTTGGGCAGCAGGAGTAGATCCATCACTGGAAGTATTGGTCTGCCAAGATCCCTGCGGCTGCTGACTTGGAGTGGGAAAGGGCTGCTTTGGATCAGTCTTGGCAGTGTAAGACTTACGAGAGACATGGATTCTCCCAACAAGAGGAAGACTCAGAGTTATCTTCTGCGACTCGGACGTTTGCGTTTGCTGGAGCAGTGAGCTCAACGACCGGACAGCGTCCGCTGCCTGGTGTGCGAAGCCCCCCCCGACCCGATCAGCAGCAAACCCCATCATCTGAGCAACTTGGTCCACAAGGTCTGTTAAGACGTTAACATCAACTGCCTGCGGGAAAGTGCCAGAGCCACGCGTGGTGCGGTAGCTGGCAAGCAGCAGAAAAACAGTGGCCGTGAACGCTTGCAAATCGATCAACCGATTTGCGAAGAAGCCGGCCGGGAGCATGGGACGCATTGATACGTAGCGTCTCGCCAACTCCTGGCAAGCATCCAAGCAGGTGATAAAGTTGAAGGAAAATTGTTGACCGTCGTCATGCTTGAGCGCCAGCTGGAGATGTGTTCTCACCGTGAGATACTGATGCCAGTATTGCAAGAGCGCATCGATCGAGAGCTCGGGCCAGTGGATTTTGCGCCAACTATTAGGCGTGAGGCTAGCCAATGACCGCAGCTCCTGATCAGTGCCGATGACAGCATTAAATAGTTCCATAAGAGGTCTTCCGGAGGAATAAATGCTATCCAGCTCAAGTACGCGACTCGCGATGTCCGCCAGATTGTACAGGTAAGATTGCGGATTGACTTGGCCCTGAGAATCGACTATTGGTCGCTTCGGAAGGGGATAGTTGACGGTTGCGAGAGGTAACGACCACATCATTGATGTTACCCTATCGACCGCGCAAATAGACTCCCATACTTCAGCTTTCCGTCTCCACCACCCAACAAGGGAAGGGGATGCTCCTGGTTGGGCACCGCGCGACGTGCCTGCCAGTGATTCCTGGTGCGATGCGATAGCCATCGAGGCCCGCGGTAGGCCTATTAACTCTGCCAAAGCAATGACCCGTCGTGAGAGCAGCCACATCTTCCTCACTCTTGCGCGGCCTAGCTGACTAATAAACAAAAAGTCCTCTGTTAGGATGATCCCTGAAGGTACGAGGAGGTGACAGGCAATGAACTTACAGCCTGAGGAACAGCAATGTCGTCTCTATGCCTTCCAAATTCCCTGCAAGGGCGTCGTCAGAGATTACAATGCGTTCGACGCTATCCGACACATCCTTGATGAACGAGGACGCATCTCTGATGCTTTCCGCCGCAAGACCAGCAGTGTCTTCGGGCGCTTGCTGGACTGTTATTGCGACAGATAGGAGAAGAGCAGCAGTTGCTACTGGATCCGCGTTCGGGTCCTGCAGCTTGTCATACTGCGCCAGCATCCCATCACTGGTCTTTGTTAAGTTGATCATTGGGAAGAGTGCGGTGTACAGGGACAGCCATGACGAGGCGTGGGCTGTGATGGTGAGCATGTCCTTCCTCGAGGGCATCAACCTGCGCAAGGCAGAGTTTCCCTGCGCCTTGTGCAGGCTGGGTGCATGACGCGACGGGGTAGCAGGTCCACATTCATAGGAACCGAGCAAACCATTGTCGAACAGCTGGAGAAGGTGAGTTGGTGGGTTCGTTGACGACAAGTCTGACGCATTTGAATCGGAATCGTCCTCGCTTGACTTGTCGTCAGGACCACCTGCATTCTCCGTCCGCGATGGTGGCTGCGGACGGGTGGCAGCTTCAGTGGGCACGCAGCCAAGCTTGGCCTCGAGATTGCGCACAGCTGTCCATAGGCTGGAAACATCACTTTCCAGATGTCCAATGCGAGCTCGCGACGTCATCGTAACGGCGTCAGAGGTCGGCATCATTTGCACCTGCATTTCACATGTCCGATCCCGCGCCAAGCAGCTCTGACAAGTCTCTGCCCCTTCCGACGGCCATACGCACCGAGTCTTGCGGTGCCTACCTGCAAAGCGTGTCAGAAGGCCGAGCGAGAATAGAGGCGCAATTGATGTGTAGCTCACATTCGATACAGCTCTTCGTCCCCTTGCGAACCCTCTTCGCCGGCGGTTCTTGCGACATGAGGCCAGCCACGCTACAGTGATTTCTGAACAGTGATGTTGGCTTTTTGCTGCAATGTGGGTGTGGGTGTGGGTGTGGGTGTGGGCGTTGGGTGCTGGGTGCGGGTGTGGGGACGGTCGGCTTCCCGGTGGGGGCCGACTGGCTGACTTTGAAATGTATAAAGTACGGTAGGTCGGTAGTAGACAGTACTTTACCTTAGCGTACCGTTGAAATAGCTCCAAGCTAGATCAATTTCTTAGCCCGAGACGGAGCCCGAAGCGGAGCCCGCGATCGCCCAGTCCATCACTGCTCACCAGTGGTATTCGGCCGAAATCACGTCCGAATGTTACGACATCCCATGCTCTCTCCTTAAATAATATCCTTTGTCTTTTCACTGAACATGTTGCACCTTACCTAATTCTTTTACTCTTCCTGTCTGTCGTGGAGTAGCAACGTCCAAAAGTCATCAGAAAAAGTGTCATCACCTTGCCGAGGCAGTCAACAATGACAAACATGATTCAAGCACGTCAAGCCAGTGACGGGGTAAGCGACATCTACTACGAGCTCTTCGCCGAAGACGGTGACTGACTTGCCTGTAGCCGCCATATGTCTCTACCAGCGTTGCAAGTGTCGGCGGCCGTCCCACCGTCCGTGTAGATGTACCCGTATGCGCCGTCCTCATTTTCATCTACCTGGTCGGCGCTATCGCGAACATGAGCATCTTTCAGCTCAATCGAAGAAAGGGTCACAAATTCTTCGTATCATGGGCCATGTTCGGTTTCTGCATGAGTCGTGTCGGCACACACGTGCTGAGAATCGCGTGGGCAACTCGGCCAAACAATGCGCGCCTCGCCATTGCAGCAACAATCTTCACGAATATCGGCGTCCTCATCGTCTACCTGGTCGTGCTGTTCCTCTCCCTGCGCGTGTTTCGAGCAACGCATCCAGAGCTGGGCTGGAATAGACGTCTCGGCAAGACCTTTAACGTCTTATACGTTGCTCTTGTTGGCGCCCTCCTGGTGCTTATCGCCTTCAGCATCCTGATCTTCTACACTCTCAACGTGACCCTCAGGACTGTCGCCCTCTGGATACAGCGAGCATCAATCCTATATCTGTTGCTCTTCAACGTCATGTCAATGACCATGCTGCTGCTATCCTTGCTGCTGCCGCGCGCGCCGGACAACGAGAACTTCGGCACAGGAAGCATGGCCTCAAAGCTGATCATCCTTGGGGTGGCAACCTTCTTCTGCGTTTTCATTGCAGGCTTCCGTACTGGGACGGTCTGGGCGGCAGCACGACCGGCCTCGAATCCTCCATGGTACGACAGCAAGGCAGCTTTCTTCGTGATTCTCTTTGGCTTCGAGATCATCATTGTCTACCTGTTCCTCTTGACGCGAATCGACAGGAGGTTCTGGGTACCCAACGGCAGTCACAAGCCGGGTGACTACTCTCAAGCTGACTCTCAAGCTGACTTCGACGGCTCGACGGTAAAGGAGACGTTGGAGCAGGACAAGGCATCGGAGCAGGACAAGGCGTCAGAGCAAGACGAGGCATCGGAGCAGGAAAAGGCATCGGAACTGGACAAGGTATCGGTGCAGGACAAGGTCTGATCCTTTCGCATAAATGCTCCACACTCTCGTGGTGCGCTAAATAACTTGGACTGAGGCGGAAGTCTGAAGTCGAATATCTCTTCAACGGTCTGGCATACGCTCGATCCTATTGCTTGAGACTCCATAGCTACTTTAATAAAACAATTTATACACCAAAACTGTTGTGATCAAGGCTTGCACTACAACATATTGTATTATCAAAGTCGGTACCAATGGAATTTTGCAAAATCGCAGGCCCGCGGTGCAATTTATCTCGCGCAATCACGAGACTTTTGCAGAAAAAGGCTTCCGAGGCTGAGCAACGAGCTCGTAACTTATGATTGCTTGGAGTCAAATCATAATATCCAAGAGGTATAGAGCAAGCGCATACGTTTCAGTGAATAAATTATTGAAAGGTGGCGATTTTGCGATTTTCAAAATTGACCCCCCCTTTTTTTAGCGTATTTAAAGACCTCGAGATTTCTTGGCAACTGTGATTACCTACCTTAGCGGAGGGCTATGGTTTGCGACAACTGTATCTAACTGGTATTCCAAATAATAACCGCTAATAAGCGGTTTTTTTGTAATGTAACCTATTATTGCTGAATGTGTGTTAGGTTATATATCATAATCGATTACAATTAAATAACGGTAGCTGAACGATTTTTCGCACATCCGTCTCAATAATATATACGATTATTTATAAAAACATATATTTATTTTTAAAGTTATCAAACATGCCAAGCCCATGCTCGGAAGTCTTACATGTCGAGAAACATCAACGCTTTGGGGAATTTGACAGCAGAAATGAATGATTTGGATGATTTTCTCGCGGGGGTGACATCCGGGATATCTTGCGTTGGGTATGTGGATGATTGATGTGGGGGTGTGGGGTGGTATGGTGGTACAGTAGGGGTCAGGGCAGCTTCCAGGGTCACCCCCGGTTCCGACGCTATTCCGACACTAAATGAAAAATACAGCTTATTAATCATGCTTCCGTATCATCCGTGAAAGGTATCGCCAATAAGAAACGATTATAAATAATAACGTTTGGTTTTTGTGACCGCCTATGGGCAGCTATTTTGTTTGAGACCATTATATATTTGTTACGGTAGTGCTACGGTACAGCTACGGTACTAAGTCTTACGCTTGGGTCGTTAAGGTACTCTCTCACCACCACCTTGATTTGATAAATCATTCATTGTATAATTGTCAGTGTAGAATTTGGGGTCATAAAGATCGGAATCCGAATTGTTATTTTGGAGGGATCGAGAAGTCAAGAAACAAGAGAAGTTCTACTTGGACGATGTGATGAACTAGGTACAAAGGTAGTTGACATTTAATATAATATCTTGAAACGGTTAATGTGAACCGAGGTGCAAAATCCCAATGCCAAGAGATCTCGAAATGTTATAATACGCCAATGATTAGTAATACAACCACTACAAGCGTACTAACGCCAACTACATACTTTAGGTACTTCAGTTAGAAGCAGACGCCATCCCAATCTTCCTTCTGGTCAGTGAGCCTGGATATCGTTCTGTTAATCCATGCCCAATTGATTGCAGATGAACTCGTAGCCCTGCTCAATTGCTGTCCAGCCAACACCTAACGGGTCCCCGACAGGAAACAAATCAAAGGCATGCTTGCACTGATCCGCGATAACTAGGCTAGCGGGTATGCCCCGACCTTTCATCTCTTCAATCGTCCGCTCACTCATCGAAAGTGGTAACCAATCGTCGCCGTTGCCGTGCACGATAAAGGTTGGCGTCTTGTAGTTGCCCTGCCTGATCTGCCACAGTGGGCTGATAGCTTGGACCTGCTCAACAGACGCCGGTGGCCGATATTTCCAATCAGTCTTGTCCGTGGCGGAGACGCTCTTCTTGTCCGGTAGACCATGGACAAGGATGGGTATCGTTTGCGAGTTCCAGCACATGTGCAGAATGATCCTCGCGCGGTCGTCCTTCAAAGTCAGCGAAAGAGCCATCGTTCTCTTTTCACTAACAGGAGCGTATTCGACAATCTAAGTTGCACCATCAACCTCTGTTGCCTTTGGATGGGGCCGGGAGGAGATACTTACCGGACTTTCTCGAACGCCTGCCAGGATGTCCAGGATGTCTGTTGGTTCCTCTTCAGCAGCTAATGGATAGCACGGTTTATGCCAGTCTAATTTCAGATTTCAGCAGGCTTCGCCTCGCACATGGATCGGATTCGGTGCGACACTTACGGTCAGATTCCATATCACTTGGGGGATACAGCGCGAATATGGCATCAGGTGCTTTGATACCTTTGGCGGGAGCAGTGTAGCCCAAGCTCATGGCTAGCTGTCCACCGCTCGACCAACCAAACGATACCACCTTGGTTGGGTCGGGCTTAACGGTAGGCCCCGACAGCGGCAGAGTGGGCAACGTTTCTGTCGCCCACTTCAGGGCGTCGCAACAGTCCGTCATCGGGCCCTCAAACAGATTGGTTTCTGGACAAAGTCGATAATCTGTGCTGACTGGGAGAAAGCCACGCTCAATCAAAGTTCGAATGTGCTTCATGGGCACATCTTTTCGTCCAAACAAGAAGTGCCCTCCGCCATGAATGAGGAGAGCTGCGTCATTGTTAGCCGCAGGCGTTTACAAACCTTTGAAATTCGATCATACCTATTGGTCGTTTCTTTCCGGGCGGGTCAGGCGTCTTCGGGAAGTAGATATCTGCGGAGAGCTCAAGCGCACCGACCCGTTTCCATACCACTTCCTCCATCGGTACCCCGGCTCTCTTCGTAATTATTCCGTTTCGCGTGGCAAGATTTCGATCTTCTTTGGCCTCACCCTTGAAAGCGCAGATCAGCCGCAGCGTCTTTGCCTCTTCAGTGTCACCGTCTGTCCAAGACACATGCTTGAATCCAGCCGCGCGGAGACTGCTGTCCCAAAACCATTCATTTACCAGGGCGTGCTGACGGCCATCGCTGAAGAGCCACCAACCCTCCAGGAGACCAAAGACCAGATCAAACCAGTACAGGTTCCTTGTAAATTCAACAAGGCAGAGGGCGCCGTCGTCACGAAGTGTGGGTAGAATGTTTGTGGTAGATGTTGTGAGGTTGCTTGTAGCATGAATGCAATTGGTCGAGATCACAATATGAAACTTTCCTAGGAGCTCTTGCGGCGCCGGTCGGCCGCAGTCAAAAGTCATGAATCTCATCTCCGGGACGCCTGAGAATTTCCTCTTGGCTTGAGAAACAAGTCCCTGTGAAATGTCGGTGAAAGTGTATTCAAACGACGCACCGCAACGGGTCAGAAAATCCACGAGATATCTAGTGGTGCCTCCAGTGCCGGCACCCACTTCTAGGATGCAAAGAGTACCGTCAGACTGCTTGGCCGAGAATGTAGAGCTGACAAACTCTGCGAGGAGACGCGTGGCGGCCTTGCACATTTGCGAATTAGCGTAGAAGTCGGCCAGAAGTTCTTGGTTGCGCTTGTCGCCGAAGAGTAATGACAATGGATCCTTCTGTCCCATTAAGCATTCAGCAAGACGGGGGCCAGTCACGTTCAAGAGCTTGGTCTCGGAAGCGAGAAGGGGGTGTCGCTGCAACATTTGCTCGTATCGAGTGGCGGTCGGTGTTGAGTCAAGCGTCTTTGCAGTTCTGACGTGTACCTGGTCGCCCCGGAGTTTCAGAATTCCCCCATCCACCAGGATATTGCGCAGCTGCGCGACAAGGTGCTTGTGCCTGGGCAACGTATTAATCGATGGTAGTTCCTGACCAGCGACAAGACTTGCTAGGTCGCAGCCCAGCTTACGATAAGTGTCCACGACGTACGCGCACACAAGGTCTAATTGCTGGGGATACACGTTTTTCCAGAATCCTTTGGCGCCTGTCTGCTCGGCATACTTTTCGAAATCGAAGCGCAGGCGTGTGAAAACCTGTTGAATGCCATAAGGGCCCATAGCCAAAGGCTGCATGCCTGTTCCGTTTGGTATCGTAGGTATTGTGCGTGGCTCTGGTTTGGCGGCGATTAAGCCAGGGTAGTCCGCCAGTGTGAGCGCTTCAGGTGGCGTTGTCGTTACACTGCTCTCTGACGTGTCCGGTGGAGAGCTTGCCCCGGTGGATGGCGCCTGGCTGGAGCTTAGGGACGATTCGTTGTCACTGTCTTCCACAAACGAGCTGCCCACGCAGCCTTTTCCATGCAGATAACTGATGAGCGAGTCAATATCGGTAAGCTCCACCATTTCGTCGATCGGTAGCTCAATCCGGAACAAAGTCGAGAGCTCGCTAATGACCTCAATCATCATCAATGAATCCATATCAAGATCCTCGAAGGACGCATTTCCAGCCAATCGGTCTTTGGGCACATCTGCCAGTTTCACCAGAAGGCCACAGATGTCTTCGTAAATGCTCGTTTTTGCATCCTTGCCTGGTCTGCTCAGGTTGGCCTGCGTCTGTGGGGCTGCTGGTGGCTGACCGGTCGGAGCAACTTCGACTACCTCTTCATTTGCGTGAGTGAATGTCGGCACGTTCTGCGCAGGTGCCAAAGTAGTGTTCACACCGGCCAGGATGGTGACCGGTCGGCGAAGATCCCTGAACTGGACTCCTAACATGAGCAGTACCAGTCTAGCTGTGGCTGCATCGCGAATGAATATGTCGTAGGCTACTCTTCCGGCATTCACAGAAGTGTAAGCCACCACGTCCCATGATGCCTCCGCAGAAATTTCATGGCCATGGAACTCAAAGCCCGGGCCCCATTGCAAACGGTCTGCTTTGGTAAATTGGAATACTTCGCCGCCAAAGCACTCTTGCAAACAGTTCGCGTGCAAGCTAGCGACTTGAACAAAGCTCTCTAGAATAGGTAGCTGAGTCGTGGTTTCTTTGGAAACGATCTCGGGAATGCCTGCTGGACGTGTTACCTTGGCGACAACCCGCGAGCCAACGGCAGCCACGCTCTTAACTCCGCGGTACCAGTCCGGATAGTTGACCGCTCGAGCAAGCCATTTATACATCACCTTCCCTCCGAGTGACTCGCTTCGAGGATCATCCGCGATCGAGGCGATCGTATCATGACCCATTAGTCTCTCATATCGACAGAACTCTTCCTCCAGACCACCGTCTGCTGCTTTCAAATTGACGACGCCCTCAGCATGACAAACTGCTTCTGCGGCTTTTGAGCTGTTCGATGACCCGTCCCCACTGGTGACTCTGAATTGCCAGCCTTGGGCAAGTCGTTGGAGATCAAGGCTGATCGTGTGTTGTACGTTTAGTTCGAGGAGAGAGTTCACTTGGAACTCTTGAATGGAGAGCAAGCCGTTCCCTTTGCCCTCATCAGCCATCCTGACCGCTCTGGATGCCAGCTCTACGTATAACGTAGGGGGGCACACAGCGCTACCCAATGACTCAAGATCTTTGACGACAGTCTGATATTCCTCGCTTCTCGGGTTGATGACGAAATGGTGTCCGCGCGAGTCAACTGACGCCAGGCGTATGAGCACAGGCGGTAGCTCCACTTGCGCTGCTACATTTGTTGGTGGAGGCAAGCTGGCTTTGTTGGAATTCAGTGCTGCAGACATGTCCAGTTCCAGCCAGTGCTTTGACTTCTCCCATGCGTAAGGAGGCAAACGCAGACGATCATACTGGGCCCTTTGTAATTTATGGAAATTCCAAAATTGTACCCGGTGGCTGGCATTCCAAAGAGCGACTGTTGCATCAACTACAAGCTCGGTGGAGTTGGGCTTGTTCAGTTGCAAGGACACAAAGTTGTTAGCTGGAGCTGAGGATTGCCCTAGAGCTCGTCGTACCATGTTGACTACGCTCGAGTCTGAACCGGCTTCGAGCCAAGTGCACGGACCGAATCTGGCCTGCAAACGCTGAATTGCCTGACCAAAGAAAACTGGTTCCCGTGTGTGGGCAGTGATGAGCTTCGCAGTGGGCTCTTTCCAACTGCGAGTGTCTGAACAGGTCTCCAAGGGGATTTTGGGCTCGTGAAAGGCGAGGGATGATGCCAAATCCTCGAGATACGGTAACAAGGACTCCGTGAACCGGGAGTGGAAGCCGTATGGAACATCCAGCCTCCTGTGTCTTATTGCCCGCTCACTCAACTTTTTTTCGAGCTCGTCAGCAGAAGCTTTGTCGCTCACCACAACGTGCGATGTTGGCCCGTTGAAGCAAGCAACCTCAAAGTTATATGTGGCATTAGATGCACAGAAAGCCTTCTGGAGCTCTTCTAAAGTCTGCTTGTCTGCCTCCACAGCAATCATTGTACCTGTCTCGGGGCCCCAATGCTTCTGCATCAAAGATGCTCTCCCTGCTACTAGCCTCAGGCCATCCCGCAATGACAACACCCCGGAGACACACAGTGCAGTAAGCTGACCAAAGCTGTGTCCAACGAGAGCATCCACTTTCAGGCCAGATTCGAGCCACGCCTGCGCGCAGGAATATTGCGTTGCGAAGATCGCGGAGTGTAATACCACGACATCATTCACGGCCTCGGTTTGGAAGATACCAGGATAGATCCCTGGATATCCCATTGCGCGTAGAGTGTTATCACAGAGGTCCAGGTAGGAACGAAGTAACGTGGACTCTTGCCACAAACGCTTGTCGAGTGCAATCCTGTCGGATACTTGGCCCCCGAAACACAACACTACAGGGGGTGCTTTTGAGCGCTGCTTGATAGCGTTGCTCGTTGCAGTTTGTTGACGAAGCTGAGCTTGCAGCTGATCTAAATCTGTGGCAGTTGCTGTCAATGTGAACGAAAGTTCCTGATTGAGCCTTGTCGCCAAGCTGAAGGCCAAACTTGATAGTATTTGCGAGTGCTCAGATGGGTTTCGAGTATGCCGCAACTGGAGGCAAAAATCGTCAAGGACTGTGCAGTATGCGAGAAGAGACCCTGCTGACGCAGCCGCCAGTTGAATTGGATATTTTTTAGGTCGTGAAGAGATGCTCGTCTCCGAGTTGCGGTGATGGGCGACGCCCTTGCGAGGAGCTTGAAGTATAATCATGGCGGCATTACTGCCAGCTGCGCCGTAGTTGTTGACACAAGCGGCAAGTCGTTCTCCTGATAATACAAGGTTTGACGTCGGTATGCAAAGATTGTCTGGTTCAAGAGGCGGTATTTTTGGATTCAAGGTCTTGAACGATGCTTGTCGAGGCGCAAGGCGATACTCCATCTCCAAGATGGCTTTGATCAATGCCGCAACCCCAGACGCACCTTCAAGATGTCCGATGTTTCCCTTGACTGATGACACAATCAATGGCGCGCCTCGGTTCGGTCCGCCGAAAACACGGCGGATACTCTCCATTTCGATGGGGTCGCCAACTGGAGTGCCAGTACCGTGGGCTTCAACAAAGGTGACCTTACTAGGTGCCACCCCTGCCTGTTGAGTAACCCGTTCATACAAGTTCCCCTGAGATGAGGTATGAGGGACGGTGATAGGCACACAATTATCGTTTTGATTGACCGCCGAGCCGCCGATGACACCGAGAATATGGTCATCATCTCTCAGAGCATCCGAAAGTCGCTTTAAGACCACGAGGCCACCGCCTTCTCCTCGACAATACCCATCCGCATCTGCGCTGAACGACTTTGAGCCTCCAGTTGGACTCAAGAAATGGGCTGCAGCAAAGTTTTCGTAGAGATACGGGCTTGTTAACGTATTAACCCCGCCCGCTAAAGCTTGGGAACACTGGCCAGTCCTCAAAGCAGTACATGCAGTATGGATGGCGACCGCCGACGAAGAGCAGGCGGTGTCCAGGACAAGAGAGGGACCCGACCAGCCAAAGTAATGCGACAGCTTGCCACTCAGGAAAGATCGTAGCGTACCAATTGCTGAGTATGCCGAGGGGGGATGGGATGCTATGTTGAAGTCGTAGTCTGTTGCACAAGCTCCAATATAGCAGCCAACGTCCTCAGGCCTTGATGAGTCAGCGAAGTACCCAGACGACTCCAAGGCTTCATAAGCAACCTGGAGTAAGATACGCTGCTGAGGATCCATAGAAATTGCTTCTCGTGGTGGCTTCTTGAAGAACCCATGGTCAAAAGCTTCGATGTCCCGCAGGAAGTTGCCCCAGAACCGTAGGCTGCTGTTAGCTCTAGTAGGGCGACCTCGTCCAAACCTTGCTTCTGGAATTTCCGATAGCATGGACTTCCCCTCGGTGAGCAAATTCCAAAACTCGTCGATGGAATCAGCGCCGGGAAATCTACAACCCATACCAATAATTGCGATGGCGTCCTTTGGATATCCTTGGACAAATGATGCCACGGGGTCTAGTGCAGGGGAATTTGTTGCCGATTCTAGGATGCCGTTAAAGCGGTCGGCAGTCATTGTTGCTTTCACCACTGGAAAGCTCTTTGCGACTGACTGCGGTACGGCATCGGTACCGATGGAGAGTATGAAAGGATTTGCGCTGATTTGGGTCAATGCAGAAGCGGCTGTAGAGAGCGTCGAGTACCAGTCTGCACGTTCTCCCAGTATACATTCTAGAGCCAACAAAGCGGTGTCCTCATCAGAGAACAGATGTGCGTCAGTATTGGACCTCACGAGAGAATGACCATTGAGGATCGGACTGAAGTGCCCTTGGCAGGTCTTCAAGATTTTTCGCGGAATTCCCTCATGTATGGCAACGTGATACCGTCCAGAGACACCTGTGTCTCGCACAGGCGCGCCTATCTGTGACAGATCCTCAAGCAAACGCTCCACAACAGAAGCTGGCACCGTTATCGTGACATCCCTGACATCTCGGACCACAGCGATGTATGTCTATTGTCGCAATAAGGGATCAGTCTCATACAACCAATCAAAGTTCCAACGTCACCACGTGCGTAGGTGATCTGGCATCCGGCAATAGGTGATGATGCTGGAACAAAATGTCGATTGATGAAACTTGAGAGAAACTCACATCTGGATATCTGGAAAGCAAGCGCTGAATATCCTCCAATGTCGTAGGCGCCTTCCACCTCACGGCGAGAGTCGAGGCTTTGGAGTCACCACCGTTGCGATGTTGATCAAGATCAACGTAGGCGCCGACGCAAAAAGCTAAACGCACGGAGAAGGCAGCGAAATTTCCAACATCGTCTTCCGTCTTCCCACTTGCCACTGCAAGAGCGCTTAGGAGGCCAATACAAAACCCTTGGATACCTCCGCCGACCGCCACACTTTTTATGATTGATTCGTGATCAATCGGCTTCCCACATTGACGCAAGTAGCTGATATATTGCGCGATGTGGGCAATGGTTGTTAAGGGCATCCTTGCGACATTACCCTTGTCGTCGACAATCTGAGCGGTACCGGTTCCATTTATCCATTGCGCGAACTGGTCTGCCGCAGCTTCGCCGGCGATGCTATGTAGACTCGGATCTTGGTTTGAAAGAGCCTTCCAGAGCGAGGGAAGCTCTTGAATTGCCTTCACGATAGGCCTCGAGGAATTCTGCTGCTGCAGAGCGTTCCGGAGCTGATCCAGTCGATCTGATGCTGGCCATGGTGCTAGAGCACCAAATGCAATCAGTGAGGGTAGTGCCATACCCTACGAGACAGTGCGTGTTGAACTAAGCGAACAGAGGGAGTGCTTTGGGATATATCAATCGTCAAGGGTTTACGGGCATCTAAATGTATATGAGGAAGGTCATATTTACCTCGGATACCGGTAGTAAACACCAAGACCATATGCAGCTCTTACCGATTCCCGAAATGAGAGGTGCACATCCATTGTGAAAGTTCTGGTATTATGCAGCCGATGCACGGCGTTGATTCTATGAAAGCACAGACCCGCGTGCGACTCAATATCACCACTAACTTTCATGTACCTTTAAGACAAAGTGTTTCTAATGCCCTTCTTTCTTTATTTTGCGACGCAGCCCCCACTGCACAATTCAGGAAAATTTCCTAATCTTCAGATAAATCTGAGCATTCGCTGCTCTGAGAAATTGCCCTGCCACATTTCTACAATCTCACCGCAAAGCAGCGCGCATCATCGGCGTCGACTTCACTATGTACCTTCGGATCATTTCCACTAGCGGTGCTCAGCATCCGTGTCAGCAAATCCACATATGTCATATAATGGGTTTAGGGATACCGTGCTTGAGAAGCGGTTTGCACAGCCATAACATGAGAGTGGTAATGAAAATTGTATTTTACAAATTTCAACGGAGCATAGGGTATTCCTTGTTGCGTGTGCATGGCGTGATTCCGTGTTTCCAGTTTTTCCGATCAATGTCGAAGTTCGGCTCGCATCCATACACACCCTCAGAATGAGTGGCCCGAGCTTCGGTCCCCGATGTCTACGTGCTCGTGCTAGCTTGCCCATAAAAGGCCAGTACTCTCCGAATGGCTCAACCTTTTGTCTCTAAACTTTTGACGGAATTTGCGTTCAAATTTGACAATGGTTTCAACAGTGTCTTCCATTGTAGCATCCGTTTTGGATACCGATAAAGTATACCTTGGGAGCAGGTCGCTTTCAAGTATTATCTTCATTGGAGTCGCATGCGCCTTACTTATCCGGTCATTCATATACGTGAGGCTTGCCTGCACCAGTCACTCAGTGCTACTGCTAAATTACAACCAGAGATTCCGGCTCGCTTACTCGACGCCGCTCCGCCATGTGCCAGGACCATGGTACGCCAAATTTACCGCCCGTGGCCTGAGGGCGAATGACGCTTTTGGAAACAGATGGTATTATATCCAGGCACTGCACAAGAAGTATGGCTCTATCGTTCGCATTGCGCCGGGGGAAGTCGCCATCAGCGATCCCAAGGTAGTCAGCAAAGTCCATGCGCTCGGCACCGAGTTCAGGAAACGCCAACAGCCCGGCACACCGTTCAATATATTCAGCATAAGTGATCCTAAGGCGCATCGAACTCGGCAGCGATTCTATGCAAAAGCCTTCTCCGATGAGACTTTGAAAGCAAGCACTGAGCCAGCCGTGCGACAACTCGTTGAGACTGCTGTTGCAGGCATCAAGCAGGATGCGACGGAAACCAAAGCCCGCAATGCCGACGTGTACAAGTGGTGCATGCTTTTCGGTAGTGATGTTGCCTTCCATGTGATCTACGGTAACAGCCACACCAACGGGCTGATGGCAACCCACAAGTCGACCGATGAGGTAATCATGGGCGCGTATCTGCAGAGGATGATCGCGTGGGCGCAGTTCTGTTTCCCAGTATTCCTGATCGGTCGCTGGCTGTCACCAATTTCTCCAACTCTACACAGCATCTTTCGCGTTGAGAAGAAGTACGCGGACTTTTGGGAAGAGGGTCAGCGACAACGTGATATTGCAGCCAAAACTGTCTTTGTTCAGAACACCAAGTACTCGAAGAATGACGGTGTCTTCAGCGTGAGTGACGAAGTGAAGCTGAGTGATGTGGACATTGCTCATGATATCACCACATTCCTTGGCGCAGGCGGGGAGCCTGTGGGCGCCTCTCTGGTCTTTCTGATCTGGCAGATCCTTCGGATGCCGGACCTGCAGAGGGAGCTTGAAGCCGAGGTCGCGGGGATCACCGAACCGCTGACGGATGCCACACTCTCGCAGCTGCCAATCCTGAACGCGGTCATCTACGAGACTCTACGTCTTTACGGTGGAGGCGTCACACAAATGCCACGATATGCTCCCACAACTACCGATCTAGGCGGCTACATCATACCTCCAAATACAGCAGTGGTGACGCATACCGGTGCTCTGCACCGGAACCCGGCAGCATGGGATGACGCAGAGACGTGAGTCTGCCTCAGGGCCTCAGCCTTTCCTTCTACTGACGGTTATATGGACAGATTTGATCATACACGCTGGCTCTCGCCGTCGCAGAGCAAGACACTGGTCCAGGATAGGTTCCAGCCGTTCTCCTCTGGTGCACGGGCTTGCATCGCAATCCACCTTGTCATGATTGAATTGCGTTTGTTTGTTTCGGTCTTCTTCAGAGAGTGTGCAGGTGCCAAGTTGGCACCCTCGACTACGGATTCGAGCATGAGGATCCTCGATCGCTTCCACATCTGCCCGAACGCTAAACGCTGCGAGGTCATAGTCCCGGATGCAAAGGCTTGAGCAAGGCGAAAAGCTTTATGATGGAGAAGGGAGCGAGCAGGCCTGCAAGACTGGGATCTAGTAAATTTTCCAACTTCCAGACTGATCAAGCGAGCAAGCAAGTAGATGGTCAGCTATTTTGAGCAAATAGGTGATTGAATAAATAATACAAACTGGTCCAGCAACATTCTATAGCCGTATTCGATATTTGCTAAATTAAATGGCTTTTGATACCCGCACGTAGCTTTTTGATACATGTACGTAGCCTTTTGATACATGTACGTAGCCCCCCAAAGCTAAACAGAACAGGTTAATAAGGCGAGTATACCTCTCAACGCCAATAGATGATCAAACGAGTGATCTAGGGCTAGGGCTTCTGGTCCCTTCGCACAGGGCATCCCTTCACATAGGGCATCCAGTCCCTTCGCATAGGGCATCCAGTCCCTTCGCA
>WOGZ01000215.1:0-59583 GCA_009733775.1 Alectoria sarmentosa
CCCTCTCCCACCTCAATCAAAAGCCCCTTCTTTGAGCGTACGGTCATTGACCATCTGCCCAACATGCGTCGGCAGGAAGTTCTGCCCTTTCCGACGGATTGCAACCCAAAGCCGGATAAATCCAAGGATCTGTTCCGCTTGGACAGTGGAATTTGCGGTAATCATGTCGGCGAGAAGCTCACGGTATTCTTCGAACGAGTTGAAGTACAGCTGGCCGGCGAACAGATGGAGCTCGCGCCGAAGTCTACGCGTGAGGTCCTGCCAGCCGACCGCAGAGGGATATGTCAGGCCAGCGGGCGTGACATCGACCGCACGCATAGATTTTGTGACGCGGGGCTCGTAGGTATGTAGCTTGACATTTGCGTTAAACGTGTGAATATCCTCAAAGAGCTGGTTGACTTCATACTGGGAGACGAGGAGCAGGTCGGCCGGCTGCGCATCCTCTTTGCTTGCGAGGATCCAATTCGCAGGACGAAGGTAGCTATCGTAGTAGCCAGACTGCGGGCGATCCACAGTGTGGAAAAAATCCGTGGTCATTCTTAGATGACCAAAAAGCTCGGACGCGGCCGGATCTTTTGCTGATGTGAGACTGACGACGTCATATACTCGAGTGAATTTTCGGAAAATACGATTGCTACCAGACCGTACGAATCGTCGAAGCCAGATGTCCACATCACGTCTGAGGGCGTTCACGCGAGGAGGGCGCTGTATCTGTGTCTCTTGCTCAACTTCATGCGCCACTTCTCGCTCATGCTCCTCGTGCATTGACGCGCCTTCTGAAATGGACAAATCCACACTTCGCCACATCGCGAGCAGCTCTTGTACGGTGAGGTCAGGATCCTCTCGGCTAGCATCTATGACACTGGAAACGGTGCTGGTCTTGAGGGACGCAGGAGCGTAAAGATCCGTGAGCCGCTGCTCTTCTTTCTCTCTAAATGCCGATATGAAACTCTGTGTAGCATCCGTCTCGTTGGCTACGTCTTCAGGATTGGGATATTCATTGACGAAGGAAGCCATCGTCGCTTGTCGCTGATGATGACTCAAGCCTTGCAGCACTCGCAGCGGCTGAGAGCGCTCAATACTTAAGCAGCTCTGCTCAAGGCTCCAAGCGACAACGTCGTAGCCATTAACGACGCTGTCGTGCTTGCCAGTAACGTTCAAGATGCTCTGGTGGACTTCGGGCGGCGCCACAAACATCAGCGACTGGCCTTGACCAAGCTTGCGAAGGCGCATACACGCTATGAAATTGTTAGCCCCAATCCCAATCTCAAAGATGAGAACTTACCTTGGACGAGCTTGTCTTTCACCAATCTTGGGCCCAGAGTCACGGCCGCACGAGCTTCCGTTGGCAGCTTTAGGTCAGTGCCTCTAGTATGTACCTCATCGAGGTAAACAAGGCATCGATCCATGCGGGCTTGAAAAGATGAAGATGTGAGCGTTTCGGTCTTGTTATCCCTGGTCAGTACCATGACATTGTCGTCCTTGTCGAAGAAGATGCCCGCATCAACATCGGAGATCATGGTCATCCAAGTCCTAACTAACTCAATGTTGGACATATCCAGTACTTGCGCCCCAACGTCAATCAATATTCGCACGCGGGGCTCGACCGTGGTAATCGCCTGGAGCAGTGCTTCGGTCGACACTTGCCGACCTGCAGAATCTTTTACACAAAAATAGCGCAAATTCTCTTCCCGTACGACATAGTCCAGCACTTTGCCACTGGTATGCTGGAGATTTGGCAGATCTTGCTGTTTGATCGAAAGTGGAAGTAGGAAACGATTGTCGTTGGTCCCGCTGAAGCCTGTGGTCAGATGCGGTCCTCCGACTTTAGCTGGCACATCCCAGCCAGATGTTGACAGTTTCTCGTCAAATTCTTTGCCTTCCTTAGGGAACACCACGTTGGCCAAAAAATAATCAGCGATTTTCTTAGAGTGCCTCAAAGCCGGAAACAGTTCGTTGCTGCACTGCTGGTCATCTTCGAGGTTCACAGCGCTCCAGTCTGCTAGATGGATTGGCAGATCGTTACAGCGACTGATCCACGCTCCATACTCCAATGAAGGATCGTCGGCCTTAGAAAGCAGCTCAAAGCACTGCCTAATTTGTGCATTAGACAGACCAGTGTAATAGTACGATAGGCAAGTCAGGGCTATCGCAACGTCGGGGTGCCCAAATTCAGCGCTCAGAGCAGGAACGCCTTTCGCGTGATAAGGAACAGCCGATAGACAACGTGTGGGGTGTAACCCGTAATTGACGGACCATCTCTTTCCCCGTAGCACGAATAGCAGAATTTTGTAAGCGATCAGACCTCGTATCAAGAGGAGATTCTGTAGGAATGATACCCGAACACCATAAAAGCCTTTGATCACGTCAGAGTCTTTTTTCGAGAGGTGCACGTTTTGAATGAAGCGTAAAACAGCTTCCTTCACCCGTGTCGGGCATTGCTCGAAGCTCAAAGCAGGGAGATAGCTTTCCAGCACGTCATCGGCCACCTTACTCATAAGTTTTTTGTCAATAGATTCCGAAAGCAGTCTTATAAAAGGGAAGCTTGAGCTCGTCCGATGGTTTATCTCTAAGTGCTTGGGGTTGGTCTTCTGAAGAATGGTAGTGTGCTTCTCAATGAGGTCGAACATCGCTTGCGTTAGGAGCCAGCGGTCAGGCTGGCCATCCATCAGTCGTTGAGTTCCCAGAGTGTAGATGAGCTGGAAGTTGACGTCGAGGATTTCATCGCTCTCATCTAAAAGATCTCGAGCATTTGCTTCCAACCATTTTTGTGCTTTGAGGAGCGCAGAGGCAATCTGAAAATCTCCCGCCGTCAGTCGCTCGATTCCTATCAGCTTGAATGAGAGTATGTGTTCGGGCTGAGCGAGAAGAATTCCTTTAGAAGATTTGCAAGCCTCCTGCAGAACCTGGATCTGTCTGACTATCGCCGTGGTGATTTCAATTTTTCTCGTGAATGGCATGTAATAGATTGGACGATCCAATAAGCCTCCCAAACGCACGGCGAGGGTGTCGCTCATTTGCTTGGCCAATGACTTGAGGACGATAACTCTCGATAGTCGGGTGCCATTTGCGATTGCAACAGCAACAAGAGGGACGATTACAGAAGACTTTCCCTCTCCCTGCAATGGTGTTAGCATTGTATCACATGGCTAGAATCTGGGGAACTGTACCATGTTCAATTGAGTGAGAGAGTTGGAGGACGATGACGGGCTCAACATCTCGAGTGCCACTTGAGCCTGATTTGGTCGGATCAGAAGGTCGTTCTCTATCTCAACCAAAAGCCACTCAGGCCAACGTTTTGGTTCCCATCCAACGCGGCCAACGTTTTCCAGCTCAGCGCACAGACTTGGGACGTCGTTTCGTTCGCCAGCAAGTACAAGTCGTCGGGCACGCTGGACAATAGTGATTGCTTCGCCTAGCGCAAGTAGGCGGGACTTCCATCTCAAAGGAACTAAATTGGCTAAATGTGCGACGAGAGAACGAATTGTGAGTCGCGGCCAAAGACCCCCGGCTTCCAAAATCCGTGAAACTCGGTCTTTAGGCCTAAGACTATCACGAATACCCTCAAACACCTTCCGCGCATATTCCTCACAATCTATGCGGTCAATCAAAAGATCTTCAAGCGAGCAGGGCGATTTGCTGGGAACGAGGCGCTCTTTGTGAACATAAAATGTATCGAGGCTGACTAGAAGCTCATCACTGTACTGCTTGCGGATGGATGAATCTCCTTGTTCTGCGCCCAATGCTTCGACCAAATTCTGTAGCTTCGGATTGAATGTTGAAGCTTGTGAGATGCTTCCAATGGTTTTAACCTCACGCTTCCGGGGTAATGGGGGCGGCGTAGCCGACATGAGCAGAGGCAATGATGGTAGCAAAAGGGTAGCATCCGGTCGCAGCTGGACCTGCCACATTTGCCAATCGTCAGCTTTGTACTTTTGACTAGGTCGGTCTTCATATATTTGATCCAGCTTTAATTGAGCATGACTTATGTAGTTCTCGAACTCTCCGTTCCTAGTCCAATGATCGAAAAGCAGATTAATCTCCTGACTTGCAGCCTTTACGTTCAGCAGCCTCGCATTTGAAGCTCTAGGAGCTTGGGGTATACTACAAGGCCACTGACCACTGTAATGTCCCAAGACACTATTGGTCTGCTTTTCTTTGTCGTCGTAGTAGGTTTTCTGTTCCATTTGGCGCTCAGACGCACTCATGCGATTGGGAGAAGGCGTGAAAGCTTTCATCTGCCGCTGAATAATGGAGCGGACGCTTGGATAGAAGAAGGTGATGCCGTGACTTAATGTAAAGGAAGAATAGGGAGGAGGGCTGCCAATTGCGCGTAGCTCGGGAGAGAAAGCGAAGGCCAACAAGGTCGCTAACCGAGTGAGGTCAGTGATGTTGCGACCATATGCTATTATGGAGAATAGAAACAGTAATCGATAGGTGTCTTTTTGTTGCGAGCTGGATCGGCAAAGTTCCAGGAGGCCTGCCCACGATGTAGCATAAGAGACATCCAGCAATTCAGACAATGGTTTGAAAGACTCGAAGTGTACACCGAACCCAGATATTGTTGCCATGCTTTGAAGCTCTTGCAGAAGTCCCCTGGATACCCTACATGTTCTGGGCCAATCTCTGACGAGCGACGCAATTCTAAAAGTCCTAGCCGCTCGCTCATCCAAGGGAATGCGGTCGCGAGCTTGGTATTGGACGTCCCATTGATTATTAGCCATATTGCCGCCAATTTCGGAGCCGAGAAGGCCTGAGTTTCTGAACTTTGCGCGGGCCAAAAGATCCTTGTCTCGACTGGTATACAGATCGGATGCCTCCTTGCTGTCTGGATAAAATATGAGAAATTGGTCTCCGGAGGCCATAATCTGCTGAGCAAGAACGACAAAATCATCATGTTGGGCTATCATAGATAATTGAGGATTCCACTCGACTTGCTGCATCACCCTGAGATGCTTCGGGTAAAGCTTACGGGCAGGCGTCAGCTCAGCGATCAATGTCAAAAGTTGCTGTATTTCCTCGTCCGCTGGTTTCATCAAGCTCATGGACTGTTGCCGGAGACAAGCCAAAGCCTCCTCTGTCCCAGTGTTGCCAGTAAAGGGATCACGTAGCACGTATGACGTGATAGCGTGCAGGTACGCCTTATACAAAGTGCTCGTAATGTCTCCGGATCCTTGAAGGCGTTGTAGTACCCTATCGATCTGATACCGAAAGAGCCGGATTTTGTTGTCGCTATTGCTTATCGTTACACTGACATGGGGTCCGGTTTTGAAGACGGAGATCTCCCCTTGAGGAATTACCAAAAGACGGTCATGTTTCCCAGCCAACTGACCGATCCCGCAAAGGACCAGCCGGCTCTTAAGTCCAATCATGGTCTCGAGAGACTGGTCAGGGTCCACGACACGACAAAGCTCTTGACACTGGAAGTGCTTCTGCGCGTTTAAGAAAAAGTGAAGATCGAATCTGGGAAAGTGAACGTTGAGTCGTCCGGCAGGATCAAGAGAGACATGGGTATTTTCCCAGGTTTCTAGTGCTCTGAATACGTTCATTGTTCTCGTGAAGGTTGGACTTCGTACATCGATCAGCGACATTTCGCTTTGGGAAAGATGGGATGGAGTGTCCGCTTGATAATGCAAGCGCCAATTCTTAATGTCGCTAGTCCAGCGCTGCTCTAGGGGTCTCAATTCGATTTCTTTGGACCACAGGTCGAGCCAATGAGCGTAATCGTTGACGAATTTAGAAGGCATGTCACTCACAAAGACGTCATGGGGTACGTACTCCAAGACTTGCGAACCTTGACGGATTCTGATCACCACCTTCCCTTCACGTAGGGTAAAATAGGCTACGTAGCCATGAATCTCCTGGGCTGTCATGTAGAGCATTCCTGACATGTTTGCGGCGAAGATATTCAGAAGCTGGGATCCAAAGACTCTCCGATAGGTTTCGCTGCTGAGGTATTCTCTTGGAAGTCGACCCAGTGGTCTTCCATCCAATAACAGCTCTCCGTCCAGAACATTGTATAGCACTATTTGCGAGGCGCAGCCGGAGGTTTCTTTCGTTTGCGTTCTCACCCATCGCTCGTTTAGACCAGTGAGAGCGTCCCAGCAGTTCGACGCAGATTGAAAGCCAGGCCAGACCTCGGATATCCCTTGGTCAAGGCCAAGATTGTTGTCCGTTGTGATAAGGCGATGAGCAACTTTGTGAAGCGCGTGCGTCAATTTTAGATCGTGTAAGTACATGCGATGTGTGTGCGGCGATAATGATGTAGCGTCGCCAGGGACGTTCTCTCGAACCAACACGCAGCTGATGACCCACGTACTCAAATCACTTTCACCGTCTAACACTTGCTGGACGTAACGACTGTCAACGTCGTAGGTCAATTTGCAAAGCATAGCAGCTTTGAGCAGGCGGTGCTGGAGGTTGTGAACCTGAGGCTCTATAATAGTTTCGTGCAACAGACTCCTCAATGCTCTCATCCACTTTCGAGTAATTGCGCGTACACGTCTCAACGCATTCAAGGCCAACGAGACGACGTCTTCATTTGGGGCAAGGGAAAGCACTCGAAGCGTAACGTGAACCAGAAGCATCAAAGCATAGTCGCTTTTCCAGTTTGCTTCCACGGTATCCAAGTTTTCCCGGATCTTAGCCAAGAGTTCTTCACAGAATGCTGGGTCGGCAAGAATGCGATGCGAGATTTTGCGCGCATAGTCATCATTGGATCCTACTTGATTAGCAGCGTGCAATATCAGTGTCGACACAGCTTCTGTATTGAAGCTCAAATTTGAAGCGGTCAGCTCGCGTTGAATGTTTAACCATTGGGTCTGTTCACCATCTGCACGCAATGACCCGAAACTGATGAACTCCTGGGGACTCAACACATCGGAGCAAATGTCCTGCTTTGCCAGAACGTCGTTCTGTGCATGTTTTGTTGAATCGACTGCAAATTGCAAATTCGCATAAGGACCTTGGGGAAGCGGCTGGATACACTTGTGCTGAAAGCTTGGCTTGTTGGTCTGTTCTTTCACCCAACTCATTTGTGTTTTGTCTAGCATAGCGTACTGTAACGCATTGTTGCCGTAGATTTGGTCATAGCGAACGGGGAAACTTTGGGTGTAGTGTGTCTTCTCGAAGGATTTCACCTTCGATGCGAGTATCATGCGTGATGACTTCTCTTGACTGTAGCTCCGAAGTCCAGAGTAATCATGCAAGGTGTCGGCGTACTGTTCTCCCCGACTCCATTGTGGTCTTCCGATGTCGTGCGTAAGCATCCATGTAAGATTACGCCAAGCCACAAAACCTGTTGGACAGTCCAGCTCGAACACAGCCGAAATGCAGGAATGCTCGTCCGTAGGTAGCGGCCATTCGTATTTCGAAATCCTCATACTATTTGCTTGGTTGTTGAATTGGCATTTCTTACAAGACGCACTGTGAACAGTCCAACCGTAGGTATCCGTGGTGTTTTGACATTCAAGTCCCTCCGCTTCGGAAATCAGCCGCCCATACTTGTTCGATGCTTCCTCCCATTCCGATTTTTTGGCCGCCTTTTTCTTTGAAGCTTCTGCTTCTATCTGCGCCCTTAGAGCCTTATGTGAGGTGGACGTAGCATAGTACGCCACCGCAAAGGATCTGCTCCCTGGATCGGAGAAGATGGAGGGATTCTGTTGCGTCGCGTGGGCATCGCGAAATTTGATGTGTTGCTCCACGTTGTGCAGACGCTGCATATGGCATTTTTTGGGCAACAGAAGCGGGAAGAACAGGTCGGACGAGACCACCGGAGAATACTGCTTGAGTAGGGGGAAGAGACTTGTTGCCAAGCGGTCGACCGCATACCAGAGCTCCGCAATAATGAGTAACATTACCGAAAGTTGCTCTGGTGCGTTGACGTAAGCCTTTTCCGATATGCACGAGTAGCTTCCTCCAAGACTGGCAAGTGCCATGCAGTCCTCAGGAGCTGGAGAGCACGAGTCGAATTGCGCAACCCAGGAAGGAAGAGAAATCGCAACCCAGCTTTCAAACTCGGCCAGCACGAAGACAAGCTCTTCCTTCGTAGCATTGCTCGTATCAAGTCTTGGAAGCCCTCGGTACCATCCCAGCCATGGTTGACAATCTGGAGCAAAGGATGTTGCGGAGGAGACACTGTTCTGACCGTATGCCAATGCCGCGTTCAAGTACGGTCTACTCGCATGCAAAGAGAGTGCTGTATCGCAGACAAGGGATGATGTCTGGACTGTCGTCGGACGGTCAGCGTCCAATCTTCGCACCTCCTTCCATTTTACTCTCTGCTGGGCCTTGACTCGCTGGCAAGTATCCAATGCCTCCTGCTGAACGAAGCCGAGGGTATGTGCACGTAGCTTATGCACACGATGAGCGATCTTGGCCAGAACGACATAGCACTTATCCACCGGCTCATCTACACACAGTGCCATGGACGCAATCTCTGACATCAGATAAATCATGAAGTTCTTGTATTGTATGTTTCCCTCTTCTGTCAATAAGGCTCGGCACAATGTCGCCTGTATGGTGACCCGTAGACCAAGCCAAAGGGGCGATCGTCGCCAAGGCAAGAGAGTTTTGCTCCACAGAACGTCGTCTCTTGTTCGTTTAGAGATTTGTTGTGCTTGGACAGGCTCCCCCAAGGAAGCCAGGATGGCCATGAGCATATCGCTCACAAGTCCCGGATGAGCAGTGTCTCTGATCTCCGCCATCTTAGAACCGGCCTTTTGAGATTGAGGCATCATTTCGTCAATGACCTCCATGTCTAGCTTGCTTAATGCAGAGGCTAATTCGGTGCGAAATTGAGGGTCGTTGAAGGTAGAGATAGGGACAGCACGGGCACAGGCGGGAAAGGAGCGGAGAAGACTTGCTTTGCATGCCATGACGGCACCAGCCGAGGGAGAAGCCTCGAAGCATTCGAACACAACCAGGTCCTTGGTTCTTCGCAAGATGAGCATGGCATTCTGAGCTTTGATCGGTACAAGGAGAACATCTGTGGAGACGAGATTAGCGAATCAAGCAGCAGAGTCTGTACCAGTGAGACAGAGACACACCTTCTAGGGCCAGCTTCGCAAACAGGCTCGTGAGAAGCTTCGTAGACAGATTTTGCGCAGAGACCACTGTCGCGCAACGCAAGAGCATGGTTTTAATGACGCCCCATGCCTCGTCGAGCGCAGATGTTGCACCACGAGTATCTTGCTGGTATCGGCGACAATATGAGTCAGCTTGCGATGAGAGGAGCCGAATAAGGTGTTGTTCAGCTGTACGTGAGGTCTGTGGATGTTCCGCTTCCTGGGGCAATTTCGGCGGCAAAATGACATGGTTGATGATGAATTCAAGGGATTCTGGCGGTTCAGCGGCCATGACCGCCGTTGAATGAAGTGTGCCCAAGAATGACGAGCTGTAAGGTAATTATGTGGTGATTATGAAATGAGTGAGATGACTGCGAAGTGATTATGAGGTGACAGTGAGGGTGTTGACGATGAGGATGAGAAACAAGGCAGAGTGACTCTCAACAATGAGCCTTTTGCAGGAAGAGTCTATCAGGTCTTCAATAGAGATGTTGATGAGTTTACATTGACGATTGCAATGAGGTAAGAATGGATGGAGAAAGAATAAAAGCAGGTGATGGTGAAGTATAAGACTGAAGTGGCGCTAATTTTTGGCGTGCAGTGGACTTAGGCAACGGGCCATAACAGGTCTGAAGGCTGCATCTCCGTTCAAAGAAATCCCTTCATTGCCTTGGTGTCAGACGATGCAGCCTCTGTCCAACAGGCGCGAGACATGTTTGGTAGCAAATCTGGAAGCTTGTTACGATTTCGAACGCGATTTCAAGGCTGATTGCGAGGCATAGTCACGCATGTGGTTTCCTCCCACGAGGCATGGCGAGGCTGTGAAGGGTCTGAAAGCAAAGTAAGCAGCTTCTGCAGGGCCGTGCGCAACAGCAAAGATCAGGTACGTACTCTCAAATGCAGCCAAGCAAACCTACACCGCATTGAGCCACATCCTCTGGGTACGGAAACCTGCCGATTTTTAGCCAGGAGAGCTCTCCCATCCCACCCATATCACCCCCCAAACATCCCCAGAAGCCAACCCCATCCCTCCAAGAGCGCCGTCCACAACACCCCCTTCCATCCTCCATCCTCCATCCTCGACCACCAGCCCCCATCCTCTCTCCTCCCACTCTTTCCAAATTCCCGATTCCCAAGGCCCATGCCCCTTCGAATACAACCAGAGCTTCACACGCTTGCCCTTAAATCCATACTCCCTCTCTTCCACTTATCTCTTCCATATCTCTCTGCCTGCCTGCCTGCCTGCCTGCCATCAACTCCATCCCTACATATTCAACACTCAGACTTCAGAAGCTCCAAACTCGCTCGCTCTTTCTTTCCACCGTACTACTGCAGGAGCCCATCTTCCACGACTGATTGGACTGGCGATGTACAGGAGGCCGTAGGAGGCCGTTGGAGGGAGGAGGAGGAGGAGGAGGAGGGGGCATCTTCGAGCTTGTAGACCGCGATTTTGTCCATTGCTGCCGGCTTTTGTGGGGGGGGGGAGAACTCGGCGGGAGGTGATCGATCAGAGGGGCGGCTTTAGGACAGTGTGCCAAGGAGGCGGGTGAGGAACTCAATGAAATCGAGACTGCGCATGGTTAAAGAGGAAGAGGGAGGCTTGAGTGAGAAAAGACGGGAGGGAAGGAAAAGGATTAGTTGGGTAATGGTGATGATAATGATAGTGGTATTCATGAGACGGATCCAACCCTATACTATAAAGATTATGCGGCACGTTATCCAAGTGGGGGGTTTCCGAGCCCCATACAACAGTCCCAGTCAGTCCCGCCCGTCCTTCGAGCTCCGAGCAGCGCCATGTATTCCGACCCACAGAAATGCCACCGAGCCCACAGATTGTTCCCCAAAGTACGAAGAAGCACCCCCTGAAACTGTCCCCCGAGATCATACACGCCGGGGGGTTCAATGGTATCCCCCGGAGTCTTCGCCGGAGCTCAATAGTGTCCAGGAGGGGGTTCAAGTTCTTCGCCACCAGCATGCGAGAGAAGTCGAACAGCATAGCCAAAAGTACTCATATGTAAATGTCTCAAAAATCCAAGTGATGCCAAACACCAATGAAATACTCGGTGCTCGGGCCAAAGTCTTGAGGGGGTAGGAGAAGAGCGATGTTTGCTGGTCGGCAAGACCAAGACGCCAGCCAAGTATCACCTTCAACTTGTAGGCTGGTACTTAACGCACTTCAGATATCGCACCTGGGGGGTGCGCTATCCGGGTAGTTCCGGCGAGTTGTGGGGAGAGATTTGAACAAGCAGTCCATTGCGCTTCCGAATTGACCAATCAGGTTCGTCAAAGAGGCCCCCGCTCATTACGGTATTGAAAAGCTTGTATGTGGATATTTGTACTACCATCTATTAATCTGAAGAACCTCTTCATAAATTAGTAAATTAGGCATTAAAGCTATGGATATGTACATCTAATTGCTAAATCATCAGTGTGCATGCTTTTGCTTTTCTCAACCATTGCTGCCATCCTCCTCAATTATATAATTTTAGTCGTCTCGGCTTAGGAAAAGATGACCTCCGCCGGGCCAGCAAGGCTACCGAAGCTCGACAGCTGATCCTCAGTCAACGCATCAGCAGTGGGAAAAGTAGTGAGCACAGCAAACGCTGCACCTGCTGCTCCTTTTGGGACAGGGATGGTAGCACAGCCAATGCCGCAGCTCGTGACTTCAGTGTAGGTGACGTTCGTGACCATGTTGATCAAGCCAATGTAGAGAGGTGTGCCAGCAGCCACCTCGACGAAAAATTTCGAGGGGTCATAGGTGAACGTGAGCAGTGTTCCGGCAGAAGTCGGAGGCTGGAGGTTTGAAGGTGGTGTCGGCGACTCGAGTGTCAACTTGGGAAGGATAGGGAGAGGCAACTGTTGCGGGCACTCCACGATGAACATCTGAGCGAGGTTGAATGCGAAGACGGCAGTAAGAGCTGTGTCGAAAACAGTAGGGAATGGTGAGGCACCAACACCAGCTCGGAGGTATGCGTCATGGCGGGCTTCAACAGTGAGGATACTGGCTGAAGCGACCTCTAGGATGGGATCATCCGCGAGAAGTTCTGCACCTCCAAGGTATGCACCGATGCCGACGGATGTGATCATGTTGGCTAGGTCAACGAAGGAGGTGGGGGAGTCGTAGGGAAACTTGTAGCTGCATGTTGGAACTGGAGCGTAGCCGGCCTTCTCGAGGATGGCGCTGATGGTAGCCGAGTGAGCTGCTTCGTGCTGTCACAGACTCTCGTTAGCTACTGCTTCTGAAGATGGTGGGGCATTGTGAGGCACCATACCGAAGCAATCACGCCTACGTTCTCACGGAAGCCAGCTGGAAAGCCAGCTGCATTGTACTCAGCATCCGTAAAGTTCACATAACCGCCGGTATACAAGGCGAGCTCGAGGTGTTCTAGGTAGAGAGCCAATTGTAGGACGGACTCATCCGTAGCGCTATCGACCGGTGGCAGGGTGTTTGCTCTCTTCTCGACTGGAAGAGCTACTACCGAGGCTGCAAGCCCAACGAGGCAAGCAACGGTAAAACGCATGTTGGTGGTGGGTTCGGTAACGTGTTCCTCGGTGAACGGAGGGAACTGTTTGGCGTTGAATGTTTGAAGACCGGTTCCTGCAGGAGGAGCAGAAGACACTATATGAAGCTCTGGCTCCCCGCACTCGCTCTTTCCTTCTGTTTCCCTCCATCGCTCAACCTGCTTCACAGCCTTCGCTTCTGCGCTATTTTGCTCTTCAAGTTGACATCATGACATTGTGAACGGCTAGACGGGAAGGGGCAACGTGGTATATTGAGGGAGTTTGGTGGTTAAGGTAACAAGTGCAGCTAGATCCCGCCCATCACAAGGCTGTATGCCCCAGGCTTCGATGGCTGCTGTCATAGTGTCGATGGCACCGCAAAAAAGCTGTACGATTCGCTGCAGAATGTCCGGATCCTTGACGCTGCCGGTTGCAAGGCAGAAATGCGAGTGCGGGGAAACAAACATCGAGCCTGAGAAGAAGTCATCTGCACTAGCGACTCGCGCTAACAAATATTTTGCCTCCTGAAATCTGAGCTACAATTTTTCTCTCGAAAACATCAGCAATTTCAAGCCAGCACCCTATGACCAATGCTGATGTTGATTGGGCAATAGCAATTGAACATGCATGGTGTGCGCTAGTTTGTCTGTCATTCGATTTGGCAAGCTTCTCAAAATACGAAGCAGATTCCGAACTTTCTCTACGTAAGGTACTCTGCCCCTTGTGAAGTCATTGGCTTTTACGTACTGTCATGATGTCAATGAGAACGGGAGATTTGATACCATCATTGGGGCTTCGGCCGTATCGTGGTGTCATGACTACGTGAGCAACCAGCTAAGACTCTGAACAGCATCATGCACACAGCAAGCTATCGTGTCGGCCTGTCGGCAGGTTCGCAAATAATGCGTCTCCAAAGTGCGCCAGCAAATTCATCTTTCGAGTCAAATATAAGGCGCTCTTTTCTCTTATGCCACCGTCTTGGTCGATGTCGACATCCAACTCTGCCGTCGTTGTTGCTCTCTGCTCTTCATTTAGGTGTGCATGGACTTTTGATGCAGCTAGTCGTTCAGCCAATCGACGACCAGTACCAAAGACCAGGAACATTTACTGATCGCGTGTGTAATGGAGGCTGCGGCACTGCCAGGAGCATTCTTCCCCTCGTGTCTTTTGTTACGACTGAGGAATGGGTCTCTATTTCGACATTGCGGGAGACTTTGTTCAGCATACACTTTGCATACAAATTGATCCAGAGTTCATCGAACTGACCAGCGTGCTTCTCTTCCTCGCTTCTCTTCCTCCAGCAGGTGCTCGTTTTCATATGCCGAGGAATGGTAGAAGTGCCGAATCCCAGATCGTATTAGCGGAAGATCCAAGCTCTCAAGGTTGCGCCACTGCCGTGATTTCCCGCGGTACCAAGTGTAATAATCCGATGACATGGATCAATGGCAAAGATCGATACGCTGCACGTGACGTGAATCTGCGGTGATCTGCCCGAAGCGTCGTCTAGACCTAGCCACTGGTGCCACAAGATTGAAAAGATCCACCTATCAGAATTGCAGTCTTGTCCTCGTGCTTTCTGCGCTCTTTTCAACAGGATGATATTTGTTTCTCATACGCTGATGAACGGATGAATTGATGATGAGACGATGACGATGCTGATGGATATCTTCGGAGATGGCACTCAGCTTTCCCATGTCGTCATGCACTTTGACAGATCCCCGTGGTGTGCTCCTTTAAGAGGTGCAGAAGCCTCCGGGCACAGACTATTTGCTCGAAAGAATCCTTGTGCATCAAACAAACACCTCCCATACGCACCAATCGCATCTGCAAACCAATACCAGCATGCAGCTTCTCAAATTCCTCCTCGGCTTCACCCTTTTCACCCTCGCCTACGCCATCCCGCAGTCACCGGTCGGTTCCAGCGGTAGCGGAGACAGCGGCAGCAGCAACGAAGGAGCCGGTGACGCCGTGGGCTCCGCAGCCGCCTCGTCTCAAGCAACCTCAAGTAAAGCACAGCCTCCCGCCCTTCAATGATAGATGGAACGCGAAGAAGAAGCAGCTGCTGATGACCGTTGTGTCTAAAATAGAGCCAACCTCTGTGTCCAGCACGAGCTCCATGACTAGCACGGCTACCTCGAGCTCCGCCAGCACCGCTTCGACCAAAAAGGCTGCCGCCGCGATGCTATCGCCTGATTGGGCCGTTGCCGGAGGACTGGCTGCTGTCGTTGGAGGAGCTGCATTGCTGTAAAAGAAGTCGAAATGGTGATGAAGGCCCTGAGCCATGACTGCGCTATGATAAAAGAATTGACAATAGAACATTGTAATTCGGGCAGGAGTTTTGGAACTAGATGAGCATGTTTTTAGTCGGATGTACGAATACGTATTCGTTAGCGAAATAAAGACGTACAGTGAGGTCGAACCTACAAAGCGCCTTCTCCATATCGCTCCCATGTCGACGCGCGGTGTCACCGAACTGTAACCTGCGTCTCAACAAACCTATTCGCCACTCATTATCACTACTTTACAGCGCGATGACCGCGCTTGCGAAACTTTCTTCTTCACTTAAGCATACAATTTACAAAATAACAACAGCTCCGACAACAGTATCCATGCCTACCAAGCATATCACAAAATACCCCTACCTCCCCCACACTGCACATCTCATTCGTCATACCAGCCGCCCCAGTGAGCTAGCCAGTATGACATCATGATTGACCCATTCGCTGCCCCATCAGGTCTCCTATCTCGAAAAAGAACAAGAACAAGAAAAAGGAAAAAGGACACCAAGAAGTCGATTGGGACGGCGCAT
This sequence comes from Alectoria sarmentosa, assembly GCA_009733775.1. Taxonomy (NCBI): domain Eukaryota; kingdom Fungi; phylum Ascomycota; class Lecanoromycetes; order Lecanorales; family Parmeliaceae; genus Alectoria; species Alectoria sarmentosa. The sequence continues at coordinate 15,376 of WOGZ01000215.1, forward strand.
TGATTTCTCCCATTGGCCAAGCAATGTTTGGACGGTTGTTGACAGTTTGCTGTGTACACAAAACAGAATCGGGGAAGAACACGGCATTTGGCTGTTAATATTGTCTGCTATCGAACCCTTTTTCTCCCGTGAAAACACCTTAGGGATCATTTTCAAGATGGCAGTAGCGGATTCAACGAGTTTCAAATCCAGCCTCCTGAGGCCTGCGATTCAAATCAGGGTGAAGGCAGTCCTCTATGCCGCATGCGACGAAGTGGACCGAGAACAGGAGAAAGGGACAAGGTGAGCAACGAAGAGGGGGTAGTTAGGCAAGAAATTATCAAGCGGTTGGCAGAGGGGAGTTCTGGACACTCAACCGGCGGGAGTATTGCCTTCCACATAGGCCCAATTGCAGTGATTGGCTGGCATCCGATGTAAGAGCCGATCTTCCAATAAGATTACCTTCTTACCAAAGGGCAAGGGCAAGAGCTATTCCAAAAAACGCGACACACGAGGCTCTGTAAGGAGATCTTCGAGGTTGGATGTTGATAATGCGAAAAGTGCTCTCGCCCCCCCAAGAGAGCTATCTAGACTAAGTTCCATCTAGAGGCGGATGGGCATTGGGACATTGCAGCCGGCCCAAAGCAGCTTACATCCAACGTCGGGAAATCAATGACTGCCCAGAAGTTCAGCTTTTGCGGAGTTGGCGTTCCCCTGTTCTTCCTCCACGAAGTGATTTGTTCTCCGAGCAAGCGGCTTCCCCTTAGTCGAGGAAGCTGGTAATTGGCTCCTGGATGTTTATAGATGGTAGTCATCGCCTCCAATACCGAGCATCTTGACACTTGTTATCCATCTTCCAATGCGTCTCCTCCAGGATTCGCCACTCCCCCGACCAATCAGCTCCCACCCGCGGCTCCCATCTGCCACTAGACCTCATTCATAACGCTTAGCCTTAGCCGACTTTGGTCCTACAGTCCTTCAACCTTTGAACACTCATACTCCACTTCAAACCACCCATACAAGCATCATCCCTCAATATTTGTACCGTCTCTAGGGCCACAGCAACAGGCTTTTTTCTATCGACCATGGAACCAGCCATGGGAAATTCCAGTCTGATGGGGCTGCCGCTCGAGATTCGCACCAAAATCTTAGGCTACCTCCTACCCAATCTTTCCGAAATCAAAGTCTTTGACGGCTATTATGACAGCTTTAACCCCGCTGGTGGATATTATCCCCAGTGGCTAGAGCTACAGGCCGAAAAAGCCATTACCAAGCACATCAGATCCATGGTACAATACCGGGACGATGGTGAACAGTGCCACACTGCTGTCCTTCGAGTCAGCCGCCGTTTGCACATCGAGGGCACCACAATCATGTACAGCCGCGCCTTCCGTGCAGTCATCACCACTAGAGGACTCACCTTCCTGAGATACCGATTCACCTCCCTGGAATGGCAGTACAAATGGAGGGATATCCACCAGGGGCCCAACGAGTTGCGTTGTTTCCCGTTCCATATGGCAAAGCAAATCCAGATTGAGTTCTGGGCTACGCAATTCGAAAAACAGGATGACATCCTTTATCAGGCTCTTTTCAGCTTCTGCTTGGCCCTATGCAACAAGCCCTGCCTCAGGAACGTTCGTGTGGACTTGTATGATCGAGACTACCGACCCAAACCTATGATCAAGAATCAAGATCGTATGGCAGACACCAACGGGCCGTACCCACCTCAAGACGTATTCGGCGGGGAAATCCTCGATGAACCGTTCCAGCGCACGGAAGAAGAGGTGGAATTTTGGGGCGGATGCAAGAACGATTACTACGACCTGAGTGCTGAGCCTTGGCAGCGAGCGGCCGGTCGCGAACTCAGATTCTGGCAGGCACGAGTCCGGGAAGAAAAAGGCTTGCGGCGTCTCACAGGCCTCGAAGAAGCATTGGAGCCACTGAAATTGCTCGCAAATGTTGGCAGAGCCAAAATCAACTTGACACCAGGAGCAGAAAATCAACCGGAAATGATGGCAGATGCCAGAAAGCTTGAGGGTTCGATGATGCATATGGGGCTCCGACACGAAATGAACTTGAGACTCGAGTAACTTGAATACGGCAATGACCCTCCTTCCTTTGAAGGCGACGGCATCGCACCCGAATAGGGTTTAAGAAACATCACATTGATGCCGCGAGATTGTATTGGACAGAGCTGGAGGAAAGAGACTCTGCACGAGCTACGATGTTTGCTCGATGTTCGAAGCAATCTCGGATGGATGCTGATGGTGGTGATATCTCTGCACCTGCTTTCGATACAGCTACGGAGCTTTCTACCTTCTTCGTCAAGCGTGAAAACTCAATCGAACTTGATGTCAAAGTTACTCAGGCCTTCCAACCAAACGCTTTTTCCTTTCCTATTATCCCACTAATCGCCCACCTCAGGTTGCACTGTTATCTAATAGCTATTATCTGTTCGTGAAGCTGTGCTCATGGTAAAACGATACCCATACTCTCTAGTGGAAGCACCAGACTTTCCACCGCCAGTGGGAGCCCACTGATACTCAGTCATTCACATGGCCCTTTTGATCTCGTTCAAAGGTGCCGGCGTGACTCAAGAGGCTGTGTTGCGCAGCGCCTCATAATTTTAACTATCGCTCGATGCATTGTGATTAGCTCGTCTAGCATGAACTGAAAGCTCGCCCATTCACGTATTGGGTCCCTTCGTCTGTAACAAAGGCCTTGCGATGGCTGTATGACCATCAAGCCATAAATCGGTCTCATCTGGATTAACAAAGCTAGTGAAACGATTGCTACACCCTTATGCCATGCTTATCATAGACAAGCCTTTAGGAGTGCAATCGGCGCGGAACATGCAGGCCAACGTGGCTATCAAACAGTTTTCGTGGGATACAGCTGACCGACGTCTTGATTATAGACGCACATTTCAGTCCAGCATTCCAAAGTTTGGCTCTCTCTCGGTTCCTGATTCCATGCAAGCGGAGTATGCGATATCCCGTTCGCTACTTCTAGAAGCCTTGGGACTGGTCAAGTCTCGCTGATTCAATGGTCACACAGACCGAATATTTGCTCTCTATGGCTCAATACAAATGATAGATGAGCGCAAATAGTCTCAGAGTTCGCTGTCATATTTGCCTGCCACAATGCCCCAGGTTACTGTCCACCGTACATGATGAACATCTCCCCTCTCAACTTCTCATCTTTCTTCGCACATCGAGACAGCTCAGTCTTCCAATCGGAGACGTGTGTACCAAAATGAAACCTGGTCCTTGGAAGGATACTTTGCCATCGACATTCTGGGAACCACAGACGTCGACAGTGCAAGATAACCCTCAGGATGAATCGCGGTGGCGGTAAACCCCGCGGTGGCCAAAACAAGTCCGCAATTCAGGGAGATGACAAGTATACAGCTGGGCCAAACATCTTTAGGTCCGTGATATTGAAAAACTTTCCGTGTCAACTTGCTGACTATATCGCTTCTATACACGCAGCCCACAGGGACAAACTAAGACTCCGGACTCACAGGTCACCCAGAAAGAAAATCAGAACTTGCTCTCTACCGCAGCAGCTCTCAACAATCCCTCGGTCCAGGACCTGGGCCTCCCTGCTCGGCAAGCCTATGGAACAGCCATAGAGGAATTCAATCTGCGAACCAATTACTTTGATATGAAGTTGGTCGGTGATAAGACATTTTTCAAAAACACTGCCGTTATCGAGCCTGTATCAAAGAAGAAAACTGATGCCATTACAAATGGCCGCAAGCGCCGACAATTGTATAAGCTTCTGTTCGGAGAGACCGCGGATTTTCAAGGGCTCGGAGCTGGCATTGCAACGGACTATGTGAAGATTCTGATCACTTCCGAAAGAATCTACGACGAATCTTCACAACACAAAGATTATGAACAGGTGTATCGCAACGAGTTTGAGCAAACCTCACAGAGAAAGAGATACAACACAATCCAATGAACAGAAATACAAGGTCACAGTGAAATTCGTAGACACGGTGCCTATCTCACAGCTCATCGAATACATCAACTCTCGGCGCAACGACCCCAGTGACTTCACGTCCCGACTAGACGCAATCCAAGCTCTGAACATCATTATGGCAGGGGTTACCCCAATAAGGACGAGGCCATTTTCCAGAGCGGTCAGAACAAGTTCTTTCGATATCCGAGGAACGAGGCCAACCAGGTATTCGGTAACGCGTACAAGAAGTATGATCTCGGTGGTTGCCTGATTGGCGTTCGGGGATACTAGTCGAGTATTCGAACTTCGACGTCGAGGGTCTTGCTCAATGTGAATGCCCAGTGCTCCGCATTCTACCCAGAGATGAATCTGTTGGACCTTTTCTACATGTGGAAGGGATCCATGATTGACCTGGAGCGCTTCATCCACAAAGTTCGAGTCGGGACCGAGCACACGAAAAGAGTGAAGGCCACCAAGAGCTTTTCACGTGACAGAGACAACGCAGTTTCCATCAGATTCGAGTGCGACGACTATAAGCCACCTGTCAATATAAGTGTGGCAGAGTACTTCCTCAAAAGTAAGCCCCTCGAATTCCATCATGACTTGAAATTAACACTAAGCCTAGAGTACAAGATATCATTGAAAAATCCAAAAGATGTCGTTGTGAACTGCGGTGGGTACTTGAGAGCATCAGTTAGCAAAAATTGGCTCTGATATGTGAAAGTAGGTACGGACGAAAAGCCTGCTTGGATACCTCCAGAGCTCTGTTTTATCATGTCCGGCCAAGCGTATCGAGGCACATTGGGAGGTGAGCAGGTTCAACTGGGCGGTCACAATATTGTGGATGCGCAAATTTCTCCCTTTTCGTCGTTCAGATTCCCATAATTGGTCGAATAGATAACTTTTGCGGGAGGGGCTGACTGATCCACTATCGATAGACTACCAGACAACCAGCATGCTAGACATTGCAGCTAAGCTAGAGGTCCAGCAGAAAACGCTAGACGTATCACTGGAGATGGGCTTACCGTCATCGGAATTACACCTCAAAGCCAGACATTGGTATGTTATCGGTGCCTACCCCATTGCGTGCTCGAGACCGGCAATTAAAACTCGCGAAGAGGGCTTTTGGGATTGCAGTCAGTCCGGAGATGCTTCCGGTTCAGGCCAGACTCCTACCTGCACCGCCGGTCTTTTACGAGGGGAACATGACCCATAGACCCTCTCTCGCCGATTGGAAGATCAAAGACCATAAGTTTTTCAAGGCGGTCCCTATGAAGAATTGGTCCTACATTGTTCTAGGAAATAAGCGAATGCCAGATAAATTTTGGGCTTAATTTGAGGCAGCTCTGAATCAGTGTGGTACGGGGTATACAAATCCTGCACCCTATAGGGGTTACGTCGCCCTTTTGCAAGGCTTCAACGATGACGACACGAATGACAAAAGCGATTGCAGACCGAATGGAGAAGGCCCGAGAAGATGATGTGAAAGTACTTCTGGTGGTTTTTGAGAGCAAGTCAGCTGCTATCCATGCCGGAGTCAAAAAGTGGGGAGACCTCACCAATGGTATGCACTCAAAAAGGCAGATCTCAGCTTCTTTGCTCACATGACGCGACAGGAATACACACGGTCTGCGTTCTTTCACAGAAACTTGCCGCCTATGCTGACTAGAAGAATGAGCGGAATGCGCTCATGTACTTACTTTGCCAATGTGCTTCACAAATTCAACTTGAAGCTTGGAGGGATCAACCACACACTGTCTAACTCAGACCTCGACATACTAGCGAATAAGAACAAGTTGACCATGGTCGTCGGGATTGATGTGGCCCATCCGGCTCCTAGGGGCTTGGAGAATACCCCGAGTATTGTCGGCATGGTCGCGAGTGTTGATCAACTTTACGGCCAATGGCCCGGCGGCATAAGGCTTCAAAAGAGTAAGCAAGAGGTACAGAAGCTCAGGGAGACATCAGAAAAGGACAAAGAGATGTATCCGCGGGACAAGGACAACATGGTTTCGAACGTTGCCGCTCTAATGGAGAGACGTCTATCGGCTTTCTTCGGAAAACAACAACCGGTATCCAGACAACATTCTCATATACCGTGACGGTAAGCACTGGGAACCTTGATGAGATTGCCTTGCGCTCACCGATCCGTTCTTCTTCACAGGGGTCTCCGAAAGGCCAGTATGACGCGGTACTGAAATACGAGTTGAGACCGATTCAGGAACTGTGTCAAAAACTTTACCATGGGACACGTATCCAGCCCAAGATCACCATTGTCGTTCTTAGGCAAAGGGCATCACACTCGATTCTATCCCACTGCTGAAAATCTGGCGGATACCTTTCACAAGGACAAGGGAAAACGCGCTCTACAACTCCCGACCGGGCACGGTGGTCGATAGAGGCATTTACGATGCTGAAGGGATGGGACTTCTACTTGCAGTCGCACGCCGCAATCAAAGGCACTGTCAGTGTTTGGTCCAAGATGCTTCACATTCGACTTGAACACATTTTAGGTAAAACCTGCGGAGGGACGCCAACCCGCGCGGGAAGCCGCTCGGCTACAAGTTGATATCGCGGAAGACAGACAGACCATGTGCCCATACATCAAGCGTACTTACGTGTCTTGAACCGATCTTCGGCTTGCCTTCGGACTTGGAAGTCCGTGGAAGAATAGCGCTGACCGTCTTTTAGGATTGAAAACGACATGTTTTACATCTGATGCCGGGCTGCATGCAGCGATATCTATCAGCACCAACGCTGTGCCTCCCTCCTCCGGAGAGCACGGTTCTTTAAGTTACGCAAATACACATTTCCATCAGGGTACACTACAAGCTACGTTCCTAGGTGTGGCTTAGGGTTGATTGAAGACTGGCGGTCCTTCACGCACGCGATTGTGCTCCGGAATTGATCGCGCGACGTGATTTGTGTGAACTGCGACGTATTATGTACAAATCTCCCAGGACTTCAAGTTTGGCCTCTTACTTTCTTTCCACCGGTTTGCAGCTATTATATCTGACCAAGGTTCCTGTGCTGCCCAGTCAAGATCTGACGGGTGCCCAACGTAGCCGCTGCAAGCTCTGGCGGCCTTGTACCGTGAAAGCTTTTCTACTACAGACGCGCCCCTCCCCCCCCCCCTTCTCACGGCCACCAATAGAAATTGCTGCTCTTACTTATAGACGATCTTCGGTAGTATATTTGCAAGTATCTGTGCCGACGATTCACAACACGATGGCATCTAGGCAGCGCGTTTCCGCTTCGTCGGCATTGATCTTGTCAAATTTGAAGATATTATATTTTCATTACGAGCGGTGTTGGGGAGTAAGTAAGCACCTAGAGGAGTAGAGATCTGGTAGAGGAGGCGAGGAAGGCAGTGAATTGCTTTGTCAATCGCTCGCTGTTTAGACGATCAAAAGAACACTCAGAGTAACAACGTTTTGAAGCATCAAGATATTTATTTGGCAATGAAAAAGGCAAATCGAATGGTGATGCGGATCCGCAACACAACATCAGACTGTGTTGCTGAAAACATGGTTCTTCAAATGGCGAGTAAAGTCGACAGCAAGAGGGAAGACGCTTGCACATTGATCTTAAGTAGCGCGAACGCTGGCCGTCTCCCGGGAACACAACACATTGACTAGGTGATCCCTGGTTTTCTGCGATAGGATGGATGGGTAGTATTCTTCAACATTTGGAGATTTGTATTGTTCATCAGCGTTGGTGATGAGGATGGCTTGCACTCTACACATTTCCCTCCACCCAATCACTTTACAGCAATAGCCACTCAGCCTTGTCGTCATGTCTCAACCTACCGGCCACTACGTCAGGGCTCATTCGTCATGCTTGTTCTGAGATCTTGGTCCTACCACTCTGCAACTTCTTCAACGGCAGTCCAACAATTCATGCAACACTCTTCTTAGCAACCATATCCATTTTTATCGGTCCGCGAATGATTCCTCTGATTCCCACTTGGAAGAAATCGCCCTTGTCTTTACTTGGCCGACTCCTGCGCTCTTGGCCATGAAGCACGCTGCGAAAGAATCCGTCCCTCCCCTCTCGACCGTGGAAATCGGCACTGAGACATCCACAGCTCACTTTCCGACCGTGGGAGACGAGCACGAGATATCACTCACTCCCTCTCTGACCACGGAGACCGCCATCGAGACATTCACTTCTTCTCCCTCCACCACCATCAAGCCTTCCGCACCGCTCCTTCCCCCATGGAGAACATCATCGAAAAATCTACTCCTCTATTCTCACCCGTGAAGTCTGTCAAGCCTTGCGCTCTGATGGGTCTGCCGGTTGAAGTCCGCAACAAGATTCTAGGTCACCTTCTGCCAAATGCACTGGAGATCAAATGTCCTGGAGGTTGGGATTTCGACGGCGACGACTGCAAAACAGTGATCTATCGCCCCCACTAAAAGGCATCTTACACAGCTGTACTTCGCGTCAATCACCAACTTAACACCAACGGTGCGATCATGTACAATTGTGCCTTCCGAGTCTTTTTTACTCATAAAATACTCAAGTTCCTCAGATTGGAGTACTCGGTGAAGAATATCCGAGAACCAATGCTGGGAAGATGGATGCCAAGGTGGGCAAGATATGTCCTGAAGTTGCCAGGTTACGTGTCGAAACGAAATGAGATGTTTACGTTCCCTTTCCACAGGGTGAAGCAAATTCAAATCGAGCTTTGGGCGCCTGCTTCTCGGTACAAGCTCTTCGATCTTCGAAGTGCTCTTATCGAATTTTGTTCCATCCTCCATGGCCAGGTAAGCCTCCAGAATGTCCGCGTCGATTTTTACGACCGATCCTACAGGCCTCGTTCGTCTAGTAGCTATGATGACATCTTTATACGATGATGACGAGCCACACCCTGCTCAAGACAAACATCACGGGGAAATGATCATCTACACTGAAGATGAGGATTTCATTCAGGACAAAGAATCCGGGTACCACGAAAAGGATGTTTGGGTTCTGGGAGCGACGACGCGGCATTCCAGCTATTTGCCACAAAATTCCCTCACAAATCACCGACCTCGAGTTCATTCTTCAACCCTTGAAACTACTCCACGGTGTCGGCAAGGCTCGGATCAACCTCACACACGAGGAGGATCGCCAGAGAATGTCAAGACGCAATGATGAGCAGCGGCGCCCGAGATGAATTGGACTTGCAGTTCATGGACTGGGGCACCGACCCTTCTCTCCCGTGGGGACTTGAGACTCTGTTCTCGGATGAACATCCGTCGGTCGAGACTTTAAGGGCCATCTGGTGAGGACTTGGATTTGTAAGTTCCCGTGGTGAAGGACTGGCAGGCGGATCATGTCTAGGCTGTTGAGGCAACGGTAGTGGTAGCTTAGGAAGGAACAATGGAAAGACACCCAAGGCCACACATATTTCGTCCAATTTGAACATCCACTGCAAGCATGCTTCTCGATTCCGCGTCTACATACAAATATTAGATTGCCAGGTCGATGGAGCCAAAAAGGGACGATTTTCGCTCGTATCGTAAAGGATAGCGGCGGACTACGGCAGAATATTTTTCCGCCTTGTCTCCGCCCAATCTCCGTGACTTCCACTTTTTGAGCTTATGTTCCTCGCCAGTCGCCTTTCCTTCCGTTACAACTTCACTCCCCAGCCTCAGCTAGAGATAAGATACAGCTGATGATGCCACTAGAGCTTTAGGACACGATTACGGTTGAGGTGGCATCGCCTGTCTCTCCGTCCTAGACTCACTAGCAGCAGCACAGGCGAAGACCAAAATCTTCGCGACGTGGACCGCAGACAGGCTACCTTCACCCTACATCTGAGGGAACAAATGCAGACGTTGATAACATCTGACCTTTCCGAGGAGCCCTACTACGGCTACAACATAGATGAGGCTCCACGAATAGGCGGACAGCAAGCGACGGCCTTGTTGGTTTTGAAACGAGTGCAAGATCCTGAGATCTCTTCATCAATCTCGCTTGCAACATCTGCCAAGAGATATCTCCACCACCTCCACCCTTATTCTCCCTGCCACATGGGATATGGGATATGGGATATGACCCTATCATGATGCCCGATCGAAATAGTAGCTCGAAGGGTAGCGCGCGCCTTTAAGGATGTCCTCGAATCTTCTTGAATCCTTGTAGACTTCCAGTGTCTTCCCCTCACGGCTATCAAGTCTAGGCTCTATTAGGGGTCACTTCTCTGACATCTCCTCGTGCCGATGACTGATACTTGGGGCTTTCCATTTTTCCAATCCCTCAGCGGGCTCTCTACGGTCTCATTTCCTGAACAAATCGGAACCTGGGCGAGGAGAGAAGCGTCTTCCGATCACTTCAAGTACGGCATCAAGAACAATCTCTTTGCTTTCTGGCATTCACCCGTAAAGGTTACGCTTTCTTGGCTCTTTTCAGCACGAAAAATGTGAATCTGCAAAGCCCTCAGGCACTCGGACTTTAAACTACTTTCCAGCCCTTGCCGCCCAGATCGTACTCATGTCTGGATCTCAGGGGCGGTAAATATTTCCCTAGCGTCTCAATGCACGGGTTCTATAATCCGTGACCGGCACGACGATCATGGCTCCAGCGGTAAGCATGGGGCTCGACAGCCTCTTTCCCCTCCCTCTGGCTGTTGAGATCGTGCTGCAACCGAGATTGAGATAGATGCCCCTAGGGTCCAGATATTAGGGAGGAAAGATAAGTACCGTCGTCTCCTTCCTTCTGTTCCTCTTCTCCAAGACGCACTCTGCGAGTCCTTCCAGTCGCTCTTTCCAGATCTTGACTCCTAGTTGAGTCCCACGTTCATTACTCTACTTCTCAGCACATATCTTACACCACTTCAGTTTCAGCCTTCGATCTATACATTCTCTGTATATACTGTTATCCACGTTTACTATGTCTTATTACCTGACAGCAATCGCCATCCTGGTCCTTCTGGGCGCCTCTGCCGATCCAGCGGCCGCTCAATCTGGCTCTGGCACCACGACCCGCTACTGGTACGTATCCTGTACCTTCACCAGTGCTTGCTAAAACCATTAGGGACTGCTGCAAACCCTCCTGCGCATGGTCCATGTCCGGCATTACATCACCTGTCAAAACCTGCGACGTCTCCGACAACCCTTTGACAGATCCCACAGCCCAATCGGGCTGCGCAGGTGGAACCGCCTACATGTGCAGCGATCAGTCACCCTGGTCCATCAACGATGACTTAGCCTACGGCTTCGCAGCTGTCAGCGCCAGCAACCCGAACTGTTGTTCTTGCTACCAGCTTACGTTCACGAGCACCATTCTCAGCGGAAAGAAAATGATCGTGCAGGCGACTAATACTGGGGATGATGTTGGCAGTACGCAATTTGATCTTGCTGTGAGCCCTTCTCCTCTTCCATTCTCGGATCGTGGCTGATAAGACAGATCCCTGGTGGAGGCTTTGGACAGTTCGATGGTTGCTCAACGGAATGGAAAGCCACTTCAGCTGTCTGGGGAGCACAGTATGGCGGACCGTCTTCCAACACCTGTACATCATTCCCAACTGCACTACAACCTGGCTGCGGATTCCACTGGAACTGGATGCAAGGTGCTGACAATCCGATGTACATCAAACCTTCCCGTTCTCTGAAGAACTCCATTACTGACACTATCAGCGTCGATTGGGAGGTTGTCACCTGCCCTGCCGAGCTCGTCGCAAAATCTGGCTGTTCAGTCACCGGATACAATTCTGCCAACTCTCCTTCTGCTCCAGCCTCCTCTCCAGCTGCACCTGCACCTTCATCCAAAGATCCAGCCTCTTCTCCACCTATCGCACTCACCAGCAAGCCGCCAGCGGATTCTCCAGTCGAGAAATCCACTACCAGCCCTAAAGCAGCCGCTCCTGCCACCACACTTTCGCCAGTGGTAGTTCACAGCTCACCGCTCGCCGTTCCAACGAAAGCCGCTCTGCCTCCCAAGCCCGCCAAGGCAGCTCCGGCTCATCCTCACTGGACCCCTCATGAGCATCAGACGTCACCCGAGGAAGAGAAGGAACATGCTGAACGGACGCCTCCCGAGCATCAGGAGTGGGCTTACGAAGAGGGGAAACAAGATGATTGTGATGCCTAGGATAAGTAATCTGAGCAAGGACGCCAAGAAGTCGTTAGCACTCCTACACGTCCGTGGCCCAAGATCATGGACGTTTGTGGGGGCTGTTCAAATGGTGTTACTTTCTTGTATACACTCTACGATTGAAATTTTGGAGAGGTCTAATTAGAGGCCTGTGGCTAAATGTGCTATTCCTGTACATAGTTTACCGGTGAGCCTCTTTGCTTGGCACCTGGCTTTCGGCCATTACATTCTTGTACAACTTGCACTGGAGTCAGCCGGGAGACCTTTCAAGCTACGGAAATGTTATTATGTACGACGCCTAACTCTAGCTAAGCGTAGGCCTCTTCCATTGTGTTCTAATCTACCCCGAAAAGGTTGGGAATACAGGAGCCTGTCAATCTGCACGTCGCGCGGCCCTGCACTCGACTAGCCATTCAAACCCAGTCGGCGATTTTATGTTGAGACAATAAGCGGGGCGCCCGCAGGAAAACTATCAGGGTGGAAAGAAGAGCCTCGAATAGAAGTTAAATAATGCTCTTCTAATTACTTGTTTTCTACAAGTTGAGAAAATATTTCAGCAACGATGCCTGAACATTTCATGTTGTATCTGAGCCCCAAACGTTTCGTAGACATCACAGCTGCGCTCGAACAGCACGAAGGCGCAGACAGACGGGGCGTGGGGAAATGATGGAGATATCGTTGGCGCTCTCGGATCTACTCGTCTTTTTCGGTCTGGCCCGGCGGGAGGCTCTGGCAGTGTGGCGTAGTCAGCGCGCGGAGAAGGGCGACGAGAAGAAAACGGAGTCGCCTTCACCCGAGTACGAGTACATCTATCTACACATCATCCTGGCACGTAGATATAATATATCTCCAGCCTCTAGGGATGGACCTTCTCATCCTTCATATCGTGACATCAGTATAGTACCCTACCCCTCATTTATTTGACAACACAAAAGCCAACTCCTAAACCCTCCTGCTCCCATCCGGCTCCGAGTGTTTCACTCGTGCGGGCACCAACTGAACCACGGAGCAGCTGTAGATACTGACCACCTTTTCTGACCTGTCGAAAAGACTGATAGCCATTGATATTCCTGTATTTCTCCAACAGTCTCTTATGGACAAGATGCGACGATAGCATTGACTTGGGGTCATTTCAACGCGTCAACACACCTCCCTGAAATCTCACGTCAGACAATTCCTTGAAGCCGCGATGGCAAGACCATTCGATGAGTCGCTACCGTACCAGCACGTTGAGAGCAGCATGTCCTCTCAGACATCGCTAGCCGGTGATCGGGCGTGGAAGACGTCCACAGATGGATCCTACCCGTCATCATTAGCATACGATGTGGGGCAGTCAATGAACCCGCCTCGGCTGATGGAAAATCCTTTGAAGAAAGTCCAGAAGGCGAAATTGCCAAAAATTAAATCTTCGTCGAGTCATGGCGCCTTAGCTACCGCGAGGGCAAATCAAGCAAAGCTTCACCGACGAGGGAATTCGGCTTCCACACAAAGTCCCACCTCCCCAACATTCATCCCGGACTACTTACTTCAAACCTCGAGCCCGGTCGTTCCTGCCAGTGCGCACGCAAACCTTTACTCGGCGCCCGAGACGAAAGAGCGCAAGAGCAGTAAAGTGAAGATCAAACCCCTTTTGCGGAAATTCTCTTCGCAAGAGCAGGTATCAATAGATTTGTCTCGGTCAGCTGCAGAAAATGAGGGACTAGGAATATACACATCATCAGAGATCGGTGGACCCCCCGATTCAGGGTCTGGTCGAAGGGGTTACCACCATCGGAACACAAGCGCGACCTCTCAGCTCTCATCAGCAACAGCATCAAGCAATCCTCGCTACGGGGCACAATATGTACACCCTATGCGCCAGACTCCTCGGCCATACACACCGCCCATAGCAGGCTCCTACAAAACATCACTCGAGAGCGAGGCGCCAACGGTCAGCACTTCGATCAACAATTCTGTTGAAGCACCTAACTTCGAATCACATTCACGTTCAACATCACGCGCAGCCGGAACCCCATATGCCCCACTGCCTTCATCGCGACGGCCCACACCTCTCCACATCCGCACAGGCTCAGCAGCGCGCTTAACAAGCTCTTCACAAACAAATCTACCGGGAACGCCTTCCTCCCTCCGCTTCAACGCCGACACAATCACACCATCAGAAATGGTTGCCCCAACTGGACGCTCGTCGCTCGAAAGCGCGTTTCGTATGCGCAGTCGGTCGAGCCCTGCAGATGTGGACCCGGCAGCTCAGAAGGCTATAGTGGACCTCAAGCGTCAGGAGTTCAATGAGAGAGAAGCTGCAAAGGATCTGAAATACCAGCAAGCGGAAGCGCGAGCACAAGAGAAGGAAGCGAGACGGAGAGACAGGAAAGAGGAAGAAGAGCGAAGGACATCAGAAAGGAGAGAAAGGAAGCGAGCAAGGAGCAATGCCGCGAGCGAGAAGTCAAGTTTCCTGACTGTAGGGGAGCCGAAAGAAAGATTTCCTTCTGTGCAATCACTGCCGCAGAAAGATCCTGTGGCAGCTCAGCCGATGGGAAGGAAGAGGGGGGATACGGCGGAGTCGGCTGGCAAGGCCGGTAAGGCGGCGCATAGCCAATGGACATTGTTATGGTTCAGGTTCAAGACTATGTGGTTGAGATTGAAGAGGAAAATGTCGAAGTCGTCCAGCTAAGGGGATCCTTTGTTCACCAATGGTGATCGTGGAGTTTGGTGATCATGGAATGCATTTGGTTCAGTGGGCTTTTTACTCTGGCGTCTACGGACTGGGGATGATTTCTAGCGGAGGCGTTGGAAAAGGCACGGTGGTCATCGCATGTGATACCAAGTGTGATTCGAGCTTTATGGTGGTTTTAGCAGTCGAGATATTGAGCCATTGGTTGACTGCCTGAGTTTCAGGCTCTCGCCCTCGTCGCTGATGTATGAATTGAGCTCACCACCTATTTTGGCCACTGTCAATTATAAACTGTTCAGCCATCGATGCAAAATACTCTCCTCAACACTCAGTGCAGATTGCCAAGACTCACATCTTGGCGAAGCTTGGCGCCAACGCGAGTACGTTTGCCGTATCTACAACCCGTACAATTTTCGAAGCCCAACCACATTCGAGAGATACAAGATCGACAAGATGGTCTACAACTGGGAGGGCAAGAAAGACACTTGCTTCAGTATGTACATCACCGAGAACAAAGGGTTGGAAGAGATACAGGCGTTCTACCGCGAGCAAGGCTTCAATCCCAGGTGAGTGCTGTACAGTCGACCATATCGACCTTCGATTCAAGATCGTCCCGCAGCTCTGCTCTTTCTATTTGATCCTCAAATCCTGCTTCATGGTTTACAGCAGCGAGGAGGGCGATATCTCTCCAGAGATGGGGATGCTGACCGATGCCACAGCAAACGAGCCTTCCAATGCCGCTTCAAAGAATGGGGTTTCCCCGCCAAACACCACCCTGCCCACAGAGGTGCGGACCTGGCTGCCAGAATCCGCGAGCTATGGGAGGTCAACACCTCCAACAAGCAGATGCTGACAATCCTACGGGGGGAGGGATGGGATGTCAAAGAGCGCGAGCTCACCAAGCTACGAAAAGACAACAACCTGCTCCTACGAGAGCCCAACAAAAACGGGAATGGAAGTGAAAAGAGGAATAAACGCAAGAGAGATGCAGTCGGAGAAGTGGCTGATCAGAATGGGCATGGTGGCCCTGCTGCTTCTCCGGAACAGCCACCACGATCCCCATCACCAGGATTGATTCTGCCTCCAGAAGTCATTGCGAAGCGCGAAGCACGGCAAGCCAGATTACTGGCAGAGAGCCAAGAGCGTCTTAAAGCTGGGACTCGACGTCGTCGTACGAAAGTATGGTCTGGTCTCCCGCCGGACCCTATACAACCTCCTCGATACCCGTCGGAATTGACTATGGAAGAGAGCAAGAATGAGCTCGGACTCGACAAGAATTTGTACTACGAAATGCGAAATATCTTTGAGGATATTTGTCGAAGCAACAACGTAATCAAGAAAACTCTCTGCGGTGCGGAGATGTGGAAGTCTGTCAAGGAGCAGCTTATCAGCCAATTCCAGCACTTGCAGCCTATTTTCTGGGGGGTTGATGCCGCAGATCTAAACCTGACACAGAAGCCCATGGCGTTGGATCTCATTTGCATGGATGTGACGAAGAAGATCCGTACTGTCGGCACTCGAATCACCATCAGTGATGCAAAGAACATACTAGGCGTTACGCCTCAAGAAGGTAGGGACATTCGTTCCGCATTTGATGCCATCCTCAAGGGCGACCACTTCGTCAGCAAACTCGAGGTGCCCAAGGAGCATTGGGATGCGCTCAAAGAAAAATGGATAGCCGAATCGCCCAGGCTGCAGCAGGTCATTGCTGGTGGAGATGCAGACCCGGATCTGCCTGCAAAGCTGAGGTCCCTGGAATCCATTGCTAGTGATGTGCAGAAGCGTCACCGTGATTATCAAACAAAGAAAGATCCAACGCGATTGACCAAAACTTCAGCAACGTCATTTCCAGGAAGGGGGCCACCTCCACCTTCCGCAAGCACTGCTCCTGCGAAGAAAAAGAATCCACCACCAGCTATCAATCCAGCCGACCAAGCAGCAGATTCTCCCGTGCAAGCATTCCTCTCCGGTGCTCTTTCCAACCGTCCTGCAAATGGCATCAGCCCGACCACATCGTCTACGAACGACATGACAACCTTCGCCTCCCAAGCTCTCGCTCATGCTCCATATAATGACTTCTCCGACTTTACAGGCATGCAAATCGACCCTTCCCTCCTCGAAGCCGCCGGCTCCCTGCCTGAAAACCTCAACGACACTCCTGCCCAAATTCAAAACGAGCCTCCAGTCCGGGTCTTTTTCCGTCCATCCTCCACTTCGCGGCTCAAATACCTCAACTCGGCCCCCAAAGTCTGGCTCGGTACGCTTCAAATACCTTACAACGTGAACAACCTCCGGGAATTGGCTCTCAGTGGGTCTGGATTGCAGGGGGATGCAAGGGTGGGGAAGATTGAGGGGGTGACGGAGGGAGACAGCGGGTGGGGGATCGATGAAGACGATGAGCTGGAGGCTTATTTGGGGTTTGCCAGGGGTGGAGGGAAAGTCACTTTTGTGGTTGAGTTCCTGTAGAGGGGTGGATGCGGATATGTCCCCCCTTGGATCGGTTGAGATGTTCGAAGACGAGCACTATTAACTTGCTGCAGGTTCTTCGTAATAGATACCCAAACTTTCATGCTACAGTGTAGTGTCTAGTCCTTTTAACTAGCGCCACGAATAAGGACATTGTCTCCTCAATCTCATGCTTTTACTCCTTCAGCGGATAGCCAATGAATGATTGATTATGTGCAGAACAATAAAATTCCAGCTCATCGACTGGTCGTAGAGGCGCCATGCAGGTAAGCGCGCGGGTGGCGTTACCATAACAGGCGTTTGCATACCAAGCCGGCGAAGCGAAATATCATAGCTGGCATCATCGCCGTGGCTGTTTTTGTTCGTGGCTAAAGCATGATCTGGCGATAGCATCTACCGTAATACTAGGGCGTCGATGAGCTCTTTCTGTGCCCCCGTTTAAGCCTCGGTGCTCGCCCAAAAATTCAGGAGCTATGCATAATCGTTGGTTGCGGCTGATTTGCTGTACGTCCACTCAATCCGCAGCTCTTGTCGCATACTGACGTAAATTTGCTCATTACAGTATCGATATGGTTCTTCTATATCAACGCACATGCGGAGATCTTCAGCGACCCAGATAGCAACGTTGTCAACGAGCAACAAGCGGGAGGAAATCCCGCCCTCGAAGCACACGACAACCCCGAAGCTGTAACCCAATGGCAGCAGACGGGCGCGGATGATGGCAGACAAAGCCAAGGTATCCACCATGCTCATGTTTGATTCGATGGAAGCTGATTGATCGTGCAGCAGCGTCTGCCGTCCAGGAAGCCCTCGGATTACTCCTGCCCCTTCAACCCTCTAGAAATCGCTTCACGAGCTTTGACAAGACATCTGGTCTGCTCGGAACAACATTGTACTACGCAAAGGAGGTATTTGTACTGCTTTTTATGAATGGACCACCAAAGGAAGACTACCTCAGCCCACAGGCCAAAAGGTTTTCTCTCAGCAAGCCCCTGGCGCAGGCAGTGAAGCTTTTGGAGAGCGCTGCTGAGGAAAAAGAGCCGGATGCAATTTTTTTGTTGGCGGAGATGAGCTTTTTCGGAAATTACACGCACCCCCGAAATCACAAAGAAGCCTTCCGGAGATATCATGAGCTGGCATCGCTGAATGGTAATAGTTCGGCACAGCACATGGTCGGGCTCATGTATGCCACTGGAATCGGAGGAGCTGTCCCACGTGATCAAGCGAAAGCTTTGACTTACCATACATTTGCCGCAATAGGGGATGACACCAAGGCGCAGATGACGACAGCTTATCGGCATCACACAGGGATTGGGGCTCCGAGGAACTGCAACGAAGCAGCGCACTGGTATAAAAAGGTCGCAGACAAGGCCATTGCATACTCGAGATCCGGTCCTCCCGGTGGAATGTTGCTGCAAAAGGACTCCTTCAAGATCGCAGATGAAAATGGAGGCGTGTATGGAGAAGGCGCCAGTGTGGTCAGCTCTGGAGTGTACGCCAACAAAGCTGGGCCAAATTCAGACGCACACGCGGACTTTGATGACGTTCTGGAGTACCTAGACCTAATGTCAAGAAAAGGTGACTTGAAAGCCACCTTCAGCCTGGGGCGATTACATTACGAAGGTTCTCGGACGATGAAGAGAAGTCTAAAGACTGCAAGGGCGTACTTCATGATTGTGGCTCGTAAATACTGGCAAAAGGATGGTTCAATCCGGGATGAAGATCAAAATGTCGCCAAGATTGCTTCAAAAGCAGCAGGCTATATCGGGCGGATGTTCTTGCGTGGAGAAGGCATGGAACAAAGCTACGAAAAAGCCTTGACTTGGTTCAGACGCGGAGTTGCCAATGGTGATGCGATATGTCAATACGAGATGGGTCTCATGCATCTCCATGGTTTGGGAGTAAAAAAGGACCCTTTGCTCGCTGCTGATTACTTCAAAGAGTCTGCGAACCAGGACTTCGCTTCCGCTCAAGTCAACATGGGCCAATTGTTCCTCGATCAAGGCGATATCAACACCGCTTCACGCTTCTTCGATCTAGCAGCACGACATGGGCATATCGAAGCTTTCTACCATTTGGCTGAGATCAGCAACAACGGCATTGGCCGTGAAAGATCTTGCGGCATGGCGACAGCGTACTACAAAATGGTCGCAGAGAAAGTCGAAAGCATCCATTCTTCTTTCGATGAAGCTAATCGAGCCTACGATGAAGGCGACACCGAATCAGCTTTGGTCATGTTTATTATGGCCGCCGAGCAAGGCTACGAGTCTGCTCAAGCCAATGTGGCTTATCTTTTGGATGAATACAAATCAATACTCTCGCTAGACTCGCTGATCCCGTGGAAAAGACGTAGATCGTCTTTGCTTCGAAATGCGGCTTTGGCCCTGATATACTGGACTCGTTCAGCGAAGCAGTCAAACATCGACTCAATGGTCAAGATGGGCGACTACTATCTGGACGGATATGGCATCGAAGCCGACATGGAAAAAGCTGCGACGTGTTACCAGACAGCCGCTGAGACCCACCAGAGCGCCCAAGCTCTTTGGAACCTCGGCTGGATCCATGAAAATGGCCTGGGCGTTGAGCAAGACTTCCACCTAGCGAAAAGATTCTATGACCAAGCATTGGAGACCAACCAGGAGTCGTACTTGCCTGTCAAGCTTAGCCTTACAAAGCTAAGGATGCGAAGCTTCTGGAACACAATCACGAATGGGAAGGTCAAGTCCATACAGTCTGAACCAGGTAAGTCAGGATTAGAGACTAAAAGTGTATTCCAATACTAATGCACACGTGCAGAACCCAAGAAAGAATGGTCCCTCAGCGAATGGATCTCCAACTTCCTCGAAGAACCCCACCCTTACTACCACGGCGCGGACGATGACTACGACGAACCCCTCCCCGAGGGCATGCCCGGCGGCGACGACGACGATTACTACGACGAAATCGACGACAGTATCCTCGAGAGTCTGGTCATCGTCGGCTTGGCAGCCGCGTTGGCGTTCCTTGTGTATTACCGACAGCAGCGACAGGTGACCCACCGGAGAGCAATGGAGACGCAACAGGGCAACGAGCCCGTGCAGCCGGAGAATGGCATCCCTCCCGAAGAAAGATTGCCGGGTCAGCAGGCGGACGGCGGGTTCTTTCCCCCGCCTGATGATCCGAATTTTGGACAGTGGGTCGCCGGTGGCGTTGGACATTAGCATTCGCATAGCGTTGTTGGCGTTTTTGTCTACCTGTTACTTTTGACAGAGGAGTAGTGTGTGTATGCAAAAATGGTCACGAATGGTAACATATGTACTCAGTCCTATTCAGGCAGTGAACAAACATTATCAAAGACGCCTCTGCAAAATTCTCTTCGACGACAATGTGTATCGCAGGAAAATGAATAAATGAACGAGTGTATTCTTGATGTAATGTAACAACAATGCGATGAACATATATTCGCGATATCAAAAAGAATCTCTTCTAATCGAATAATTTCGCTGTGATTTCAAAGCATTGCAATGATGTTATCTATACGCTAGGCGAGCATATCATCCTCATCATCATCATCGCCGCCATCGTATATGCAAATGTAACTTCAGTTCCAATCACACTCCTATCCCGCAGCTTCTACACTCAATCCTAATCAAACAATAAATAAACATCATCAAAAACGCCTCTGCAAAATTCTCTTCGGCGACAATGTGTATCGCAGGAAACGAATAATTAAACGAATATATCCTTGATGTAATGTAGCAGCAATGCGACAAACATGTATTCGCGACATCAAAGAATCTCTTTTGATCGAGTAATTCCGTTGTGATTCCAAAGCATTGCCATGATGTTATTTTTGCGTAAGGCCAGCATATCACCCTCATCATCATCATCAACATAGTCGTCATCATCATCGCCGACATCGTATATGCAAATGTAGCTCCAGTCCCAATCACACTCATATCCCGCAGCTCTCCAGTAAGCAAACGCAAAGGGGATAATCTCCAAAAAAACAGCCCAGACCGCGCTATGCAATGGCAAATGCCATGCCAAGCCATGTAAATGCCAACCGCAGAAGGCCAGTGCCCTTCTCTGCTGACAGCAAGTAAGTAAGTAGCCAGCCCTCTATCCCATGCAATCACCCCTATCAGTCATCAATCGATCGATCAATCAATCAATCAACCAATCAATCAATCCACTTCTGCAACGTCCTGTCAAAGCCAATGACCGCCAACTCGACATTCAGACTCTTGAGCATCAGATCCATCGTATACCCCTCCTCATCCTCCTCCTCCACATCACCATCACCGTCACGCAACGACCCCGTCTTCCGCGCCCCCTCTTCCCGCTCATCCACCTCGTCGACATCAGTCCTCGCATACGCAGTCCCAGCACCTCCCCCTCCGCCCGTAAAGCCCGCCCCGTCTGCGTCTTCTCCCTCTCCATCCCCGTCCTCGCCCTCCTGGTTCTTCTTCGATTCAGGCTTGTCGTCGTCCCACCCGTACGACAACGCCTTCCTATCGCGCTCCCTCGCCCTCATGGCACCCACCCCTCCCATCCTGTTGACTTTGTCCCTCGCTCCCGCAAAGACCTCTTCCGCGGCCGCTCGGCTCGCGGCCCTCCATTTCGCAATCAGGAGCCGCAGTTCCCGATCGCGGGTCGAGGACTCGATCTTCAGCGCCTGGCTGGACGTTTCGAGCGCGGCGCGGGCGGCGGAGAGGCGGTTGAGGAGCTGGGTGTGTTGTTTCTGGAGGGCGAGGTATTCGGGCGAGGGTGGTGTGTGTTGTTGGTGGGGGAATGTGCGGCGGAGTGGGGTAGTTGTGGTTGGTGTGGGAACGGGGGCTGGTGGTGGGGAGGTGGATTGTGGAGTTGGGTCGTTTGGTTCGAGAGGTGGAGATGAGGTAGGTGAGGATAGGGCTTCTTTGGTAGATGAGGAGGGGGCGTTCGGCTTTGGCTTCAAGGGCGTTTTGAAGGGGGATTTGAAGGGTTGGGACAGGGTGTCTGAGGCGGCGTTTAGGCGACGGCGTTTCGAGGGCTGGATGGGTGACATGATTGATGGAGGTGGAAGGGAAATTGTTTGGATTTGAATGTTGCGTTTTGAGGAAGAGCGTCAATAGATGGGACTGGCGCTAGTGACGCGCTTAGGGCTTCTCTACGTCAACCAACAAGCAAGCTTTTGCTGTCTCGCCTATTTACGTGAGCATCAGTCGGAATATGAATTTTTGATTAGGCAACTGTGATCAGTGGACTAGATACGATTGTAACTATATGTTAGGTGCAATTATGAGATATCGCTTCTTGTAGATCACTCTAGATAAACCTCGTCTAAGAAGCCTCGATCAAGAGCAACCCAATGCCTCTTCAGCATCTTCGACTAAAGCGACATACCCAGCCAAGTAGGCAGGAACCGAGATACCTTCATTCTGTAGCATTGTGATCTTAGACTCGTAGTAGTTGTAGTTATCGTCGAGTGCCGCGCATTGGCTCGCAACTGAAGAAGCGCTGGCACTAGTTGAGAAGATGTCGAGGAGCTTGAGCTACTTGAGCCAGAATCCGAGCCCGTGGTAGTGGGCGCTGTAGTAGTGGCCAGAGAAGGCGCTGAGGTTGTGGCAGCGACAGCAGGTTTGTTGTTAACCAAGACAGCGCCGGCAGCACCAGAAGAAATATGAGCTGATCTTGCTGAAACTGGAGATGATGTCGACGCTGATGAAGAGCCGAGCAGGAAATCCTACGCCAGCAAGGAAAAGGAGGTAGTTGAGTACCATCTTGACGAGGGGTTGAAACGAGGAATTGATATGGGAAGATTGTGCGAGAAGGCAGTTGATTGTCTCTTAGGGTCGAAGTCACTGTGAAGGCTAGATATTGAAGAAGGAGCCTGAAGAAGCAGTACAAGGGAAGGATGCCCCTCTATATTCAAAGAAGCAAAAGTGTGCTCACAGAGTATAATCACAAGACATAGGGAACGATACGCCCGTGAGCGCCGCGATACGTAAAGCTCCAACTTACCTTGAGAGAATCGTCAACTTGGCCAAAGGAGAAGCCGTCGCCAGCCAAGGGCATAGGCCATTTGACAGGATGTAAACCCATTTGATAGGCCGGGCGCGAGCAGGCAGCGGCAGGAGCCTGATGTGCCATTTTCAACGTTCACTTGAGCAACAAAAGGTGATCGAAAAAAATATCTCCTCCAGTCGAAGATGCTGATAAGGGTTCAACAAGAGATTGAAAGGTAAGAAGAAGAGCGTCACGGAACCTAGATCGAAGGAGAGCTTAAGAAGAAATCGCTGATAGTATGGTGTACACAGAATCTCTCAAGCCAATGGAGAAAACAAATGCCCAAGGCCCCCCCTCCGAGCCGAGAAGTCAGAACGTTGAAGGCGTTGTATAAAGAAAAGGCTACCAAAGGAGGGACGTAGATGCACTATCGCCTCATGATGTATACGGAGAACAAGCATAGGCCAAATATTGATACTCAGAGGATACGACGGAGCAAATTCAGAAAAGCTGCTGATATGCTTGTCTCAAAGTCGGCTGCTTCGTGGATACTGACGACTGTAGGAGACAGTCTCCCGTGCACCCGGGGAACTGAAAAGCATCCATCATCAACAACGGCCAATGATAGCACACAAGCACAGCATGGAAGTTGGAACTCATCTTTGAGCACAAGTACCTAGGACGAAAATACATATGAGTTGCGACTCCGAGGAAGCTGCGAGGTTGGGATTAACGGTATCTTGGCAGCGCTAAATCTAAAACCGGGTACTAGTCCTGTACTCCGTAGCACCAGTGCTAGATGCAAGCCATCAAGGAGCCAAGCAAATGTTCTTCTCCTGGTGTCCAAAAACAAAACATACCTCCATTAGTAGTCAAGAACACCAATTGACCTTTCCCTCCCTACTACAAATCCTCCCACTCACAGAGCCTCAATAAAGCCAACATGACGAGTCGCATCCCCACTTCGACCTCAATCACAGAGTCCTCCGTCATTGCTGCCCCTCTCGCCCAAGTCTGGCACCTGATCAAACTCCAAGACTTCCACCACTTCTGGACAAAGCTCGACAAGAGCCATCATGTCAAGGGTGCCTCCCATGAGACCGACATTGTCAAATGGACCTTTAAGGATGGCACTGAGCAGGAGGTGAAGCAGGAAGAGCATTCGGTATAGCAGATGCTTTCTTTTACCTTCTCCGACCTCCTCTTGCTCAAGTTGCATTCCGTGTTGCTGACACGGCTCTTTTTTGTAGAGCATTGACCACTTCATCACCTACTCGGTCATCTCATCTACCCCAGCTCTCACATACTCCAGCGTCATTTCCACCATAAGATGCCATACTGTGACCACCGGCCCGAGCGAAGGGTCAACTTTCGTGCAATGGTCGGCTCACTTCTCCTCGGACGCTGATGCTGGTATGAAAGAGCCTCTCGAGCTAAATAGACAGCGAAATATTGTGGCTAATATATGCAAACAGGAGTCATCGAGGATGCTAAGTTCAAGCGCAAGGAGGCTTTGGCTGACCTGGCCCACACGGCCATAGGAAAGAAGTGAAAGGGATGGATTGCAGACACAAAGAAGATGGATTGTACGATACAACGATATGAAATAGATGACATGAATTGCAGGCAAAAATGTGCATAGGCTTCAAACATAGGGGACCACCAATAAAAGTTGCTCGATATTCCTTCCTCTCAGTCTAGAATCCAATAAGGTCATAACGGTTCTTGGTTTTATGATCTTCGGCATTGGGAAGAATAGGGCACACTGTAATCCTACTCTCTTGGTCTGCACATGTGGCAGCAGGTGAGCCAGACCAGGCTCGTCCACAGGATGCTCTTGCAACAGTTGACTCTGTTCTGATATCATGCCAGCTCTTTAGTATGAAAGTTGATATCTTTTTGGAATGTGCATTGCTTTGTCTATCTTGAAGCCATTATGCTTAGCAGCGACATTGGTTGTGCTGATGAGTCCGTTCTTGTGCCACTGTTTATGGATAAAAGCTAGCTTCTGGCACTCTCGCATTCACTTTAGCACCGATAGCTCCTTCTCAATTTGACACTATGGTTGCCAAGCAACGGGCTTTCAATTGTCATTGTAATGGAAAGAAATGAGCCTTTCAAAAGTCAACACCCCAGTCTAGGATTGCCGAACACATCAACATCTTCTTTGTCGACAACACAATGCTTCTGCCGGGGCCATCGCCCACAAATAGCTTCTTCGTTTGCACTATATCCTGACCTCTAGCACATCATCAAACATATGCTTCAATCAGAGTGAGCACCTCTGCTTAACCCACAAAATGCCTCTCTCAGTCCTCGTCAGCGACGGTGACCCGTCAAACGCTTTCCATGATCAGTTCTCTACTATTATCCGCCTTGAATCCCGCCTTCAGGGGGATCACTCAGAAGACATAACCGGACCTCCACGCCAGCGCTGGGTCGTCAGACATCTTACCGAAGTGGCCCGAGCTCAGCGGTTCACCTCACAACGATCAACTGCACTGGCATCGACATTGAATGTACATGCTCCAGAATTTTTCACACCTCCACATGCACATGTATCGACATTGAATGTGCATGCTCGAGAGTTCATCACACCTCCGCCTATACAGGCAACGACGACCAGTCGCTCACAGCGTATTACGCCTTGGTACGAGCACTTCAATCTAGCCGATCAAGGACTTTATTTTGACTCCTTCGGTCCTCAACCTCGGACTACGCCATTCAACAGCCTCTCTCGTCATCCGAGCCCTTACACCCCTTTCAATCCTGCAGACCTAGTAGGATATCGCGCGGCAGTGAGAGCACAACTACTCCAAAGCAGCGAGAGTCAGCACAACGCAACAAGTGGGCAAAACAACCACACCCCGGATTCCTTTATCCGCCCGAGCCCCAATCTCCCGCACACTCAACCTCCGTCAACACCAACCAACAACTTCCCCCGGGTCCGATACCCGTCAACCCCTCCCAATCGACCAATCAGACACCGTCGCCACACACCATCCACGGACTCGGATTCTCTTCCCGAGCTCCTCGACAGAAGTACGCTACGCGCCAGCACCGAACCCATCGTCGAGTCTGCTGGAATGGGGACCCTCACGGCACCCGAGCATTACCAGCCCTTTGAGATCTACGCCCTCGAGATCAGAAGAGGAGACTTCATTCAGTCTGTCAAGAACCCAGGTGCGTAATCGCGGTGTGATTGTTTCCCTCATCAGTGCAATATCATTATCTTTCACTCCTTGATTCATTCATTTTCATCACATCACATCTACTTTTCCAAAGAAACACAACTGACCCCTAAGCCCAATCAGGCGAAGTGATGGACCACTATCCCTGCGAACCCCTCGACTACGAGCCCATCGGCGAGAACGAAGCCAGACCCGTCAACACCAACGGCGGTCTCCGCATTCAATTCAAAGGAGCAGACGGGACGATCCGCGCCAAGGTCTTCAAGGGGCTCGACAAGGTGCGAATTCTACGTGAGGTGGCCAAAGATGATGATGATGATCAGGAGGCGGCGGAGGAGGAGGAGGTGAAGAAGGAGGGTCAGTGAGGGTTTACCGAAATCAATCAAGATGAAAAATCGGAGAATGAACGGGGCGGTCGTGGATGATCAATGCGGTGGAGATGTCGACTGCTTAGAAGCAGATGCAGTCAGTCAGTCACGATAGGATGGATCAACCGATGCTACTGGATAGATAGTAAACTGAATACGATGCTGTCTATTGAAACCTCTGGTATTGTACAGACAGGCGCATACTGTCAGTCTACTCGCTACAGTGGGAACTGTGGGTTCGTGAGTCGCATAGGGAGTCATGGATCAGTAGCCATGACCCATGACCGGCCCTCACATGGAATGTGCTAGAACAGTGATCATAGCGGAGACACGTACGTGTCATGATGGAGTGGTATATATGCCTGTCCTGCATCAGGCAATAACTCTCCATTTGATTTCATCTCTTTCAGAGCCATAACATGTTGAAAGATGGTTGGTTCCCAGCCTCCTCCGGCCTGTTGCCATGCCAGCCACATGATTAGTACTGTATATAGAGCCTGCTCCAGGGGAGCTTTGGGAGAATAATCAATCCATCATTCCCATCCCATCATCATATTCCAACATAACATTCTTTCTTTCTTTCTTGCTCACTTCACCCGCCCGCCCGCCCGCCTCTTTTGTATCCTTTCCATTTTTTCACTCCAGATCTACTTATGGCGCTCAGATAGATGTAAAGAATATTTTTTCTTATGTAACGCCAAGGGACGAGAATATAGAATATGCCTGTTTCAAAGCTTTAAGTATGCGATGATTGATGGCCCTGACGTTCGTTGAGATGATTTATGGCTCAATCACTACTATTTATCTACGTTATTCGTATGTATGCTCTCATGTGTGTGTGTGTGATGTGTGTGTATGTGTATTTTAGGGATTGAAACATACCACAAATCACAAACCTTTCACTCTCCCGTACTACTTACTTAATCTCGTACAATTAACGATTGATGTAGTCAGTCGCGATAGGATGAATTTATCGATCGATACTACTGGATAGATAATAAATTGAATACAATATCGCCTATTGAAACCTTTAATGTTGTAGAGGCAGACGCATGCTGTAAGTAAGTTTATGGATTATGAAATGTATTACAATGATCATTCTCCCGTGCTGCTTGTCCTCGCATAACGATCGATCGATGGGAGCGGAGAGTCACAGACACCGTTGCAAACAAACGGCTCTTCTCCTGATACTGAAACTCTCCTTCCTCCCCGATGAAAAAGTGCTGCATCTCACAATTTCGATCCAACCATCGGCCAGGTAAAGAAAGGGACGCACCAATCCGCCTCATACTCAAAAAGGGTGCCAGACGGCACAAAGAATCGAAACGTTGTACACGGGGCACAGAACACCACACACAAACCACACAAACGGGGTTCAGTCAATAACACAGAGCATAGTGCATCTTTCCAGTGCATGCAATCACCCGAACGAAGCACCCATGCCCCTCATTCGATCCCAGCCCTCCACATCTCCACACACCTCGTCGCCTCGGCCAGACTCTTTCTGCAAAGCGCGTGGGCGACCTCGGCCCTCCTGGCCGCCTGCTTGGCCTCCTCCATGGCCTTTTCGGCGTTGCGGGCCTGCGTGATGCCCTCGACCATGACGCTGCCCAGCTGCAGCAGCTTCTCCTTCTTGGGCGAGGAGCGTTCCTTGCGCGAGAGGTCGAGGAGTTCCATGGCGAGGTGGGTCGAGGTGGACGTTTCCGTGGGGACGGGCGAGAAGGGGGAGGGGGTGCCCGGGGTGGCGGGGCGGGTCGCAATGCTGGGGCGGGGCGTGCTGGCGGTGGAGCGGGCGGTGCTGGCGGTGGAGCGGGCGATGGAGGCGAGGGTTGGGCGGTGGACGGGGTGGACTTCGGAGATGGGCGGGAAGGGACTACCGGAGGCCGGGTTGACGGTGGCTTTGGACTTTGTCTTCTTGCCGGATTTGAGGGGCTCGTTCTCGGAGGAACGCTTGTGGAAGAGACCGCGGAAGATGGAGAGGCTGCCTTTGGACGCGGATGCTTGCGATTTGCTGGACTCGTGAGCGGTGGAATCGCGCTTGGAGGCGTGGTTGGAGAGGTCGACTTGCGATGTGCCGTGGCCGCGGAGTGAGCCTAGGTTGTTCTGGCGATGGGCGAAGTCCTGGGGTTTGTCTTTGGGTGGAGTTGGAGGTGGTTTGTCGGCGCTTAGGGGCGAGACGGGAGAATTCTTAGCTGTAGTAAAATCGAGGTGGGCTATACGGGAGGAGCTTCGTGGTGGATGGCTACCAGAGTTAGCGAGTTTCTGCAATGGACGTTGCTCTGGAGTAGAAGGCAGGTGGATGACAGAGGCATCGTCCTCCTTGTTCTTGGGCTCCTGCCCGAAATCTTTGGTTGCAACGGCGATATCCTCATGGGGACTCGCTTCGTTTGACTGGGTTTTATCAGTGTGAAAACCATTTGTCTTGGGCTCCTTCCCAAAATCTCCGGCTGCAGTCGCAGTATCCTCAAAGGGGCTACTCGTTTTGTCGCAGAGCTTGAAATCGGGCTGAATACCATTCTCGATGTGAGAGTCGATGGATGAGAATCCGGTAGTAACGGGTAACTCATCACTCGAAACGCCAGTGTTCTCTCCGAGGGGAATGATCGAGGACTCTTCCGCAGTTGCATTTCGCTCTTGACCATTGATATCATTTCCTTCTTCAAGGCTTGCCTGAAGCTGTGAACGTGCATCGAAAAAGGGGTCATTGAAGGATGTACGGGTAGAGGAGCCTTTGGCAGATGCACCTGTGCTCTCGTGATGCAGCCGTGACGTTAGTTTGTGGGAGCCATTAAGTAAATGGTCAATGACAGGTGAGATCCTCCCGAGATCTGCACTCTTCACTTTCTTCTCCCTAATTTTGGTATCGATTAAACCAACACGAGAGCCCTTGCGAGAGAGGCCCTGGCTAGAAGAGGGGCGATCTGGGCGGTCCTTTTGATCTTTCTTCATCATATTGCGGTCGAGCTCCTTGCTCTTCTTCTTACTCAGCGGATTTCTGTCGGTCTTGCTATCAGGGCCCATAATAAAACGCTCGGCAGACGGAGAGATCTTCAAAATCGGGCCGAACTCAGGCGAAGCGGTAGACAGACGCTTGACCTTGTAAGCGTGCTGAGGTGACTCTTCAATGCTTTCGAGAATATGTGCACCATAATTGTCGATCAGCGCCTGTGAAGGATGACCTGCGGAATAAGACTGTTTGAGGTCCATAGTCATATCTGGCGATGAATCAGATAAAGTCTGATCGAGGTCCCTGACCATGTCTAAGGATGGATGTCCCTCGAAGATCGCAAATTCATCGCGGGCTTCCTTCTTCACTGCGCTGACTCCAAATCTCTTCGGGTCCGAAGCCTCGTCTTTGTCGTTGGCATTGGGCTGTCTCGGCATGTTTGACACCACTTGACGAGGCACAGGGATGGAGCTGTTGCGTAGGCTTGCAGGTACTTCGACGAGTGCCTTCTCAGAAGACTTGCCATGCTTGGTATCCTGGTATCTGGAAGCAGGAGTTGCGGGTGCCGGACGATTTGGTGCAGATCGGCTTGAAGGTGCAATGGGAAGAGGTGGTGTTGACTCTCGGAACTCGCTTCGAAGGCTCCCGCGACTGCTTGGACGACGAGGATGTGTCGGACGTCGGCTGCCAGCAACGAATTGCGCTGGAGCTCGATTGGCTCCAATTGACTCTCTAGACGGATTGGTGCGAAGCGGGTGTGGGACAGGCTTTGCCGGTGGTGTTAGGGAACGGGAGGTTTGGGCTCGATTGCCGCCTATTGGCTCCTTAGATGGATTTGTGCGAAGCGGGTGCGGTGGTGTTAAACGACGGGCTTGGGCCTCTTTGCGAGCGCGTAAGCTATCTCGTCGAGTGGCGCCCAAGGCAGGCTCAGGAGTTGCGGTAAAGTCTGTAAAGCCGACGACCTTGTTCTGGCCGTCTTTGATCAGCTGACCAGCAGACAGACGAGCACGAAGCGAGGAAGTACGAGTCTGACGTGGTTCGATTGCAGGCCTTGACTCTTGTGCTGACTTCTCTACAGCTGCGGCGCCAGCTGACAGATTGGATGGAGATTCGGATCCTATCCTTGTGGACTTCGCTTGCACAACCGGTCCAGAATCATAGACCCCATCTTTAAAAGGGTCGTCGATGTGATTATGTCCCGCAGCCGTGTCCTTGCTGGCGCTTGAAAGCTTGCCAAGATTTGGCGAAGAGACTTCTTTGCGAGGAATCTTGTACATCGTTGAGTACCTAGAGACAGGAAGCTGCTCCTCGCCTGGGACTTGACGAAGAGTATTGCCAAGGACAGGATACCTCTCCTTCTGGCTTGACACCGCTTGCTGTGTCAACTGCGAGCCAGTCTCACGCATCATCTCCTGAAGAGTTCTGGGGCTCGTAGGCCGCCTTGGATAAAGGACTGGCCAATCTTCTTCATGGACGACCATGCCAGGTGGTGAGCGACGGCGAAGAGGCTTGTCGCTGGCGTCGATGAGGGTTTTGGACTCAGGAAACTCACTGGGGTTGGGGATTCGACCATTAGGAGGATTGGGAAGTGGCTTATCCGTAGGTGAAACCTTTTGCGGCTGCATCTTTGTTGATGGGGGAGTGTCTAAGACTCTACTGTAAGAGGCGGCAGCAAGCTGGAGAGGTTAACAACGTCTGTGGTAGCAGTCCGAAGTATGACATACCTTGTCGGGGAAGCTGACTGTTTTCGAATTTTTGGGAAGCCCTTCTTTCTTGGAACAAGGGGTGCCATCAGCAGTACGGTGGAAACCGACGCGTTTAGCAGCTGATTTCATCCACGTATTACTACTCTCTGCTTTGGTAGACTTTGAAGGTACAGGCGTTATATTGCGATCATTGCGATCATGTTCCTTCCCATTAACTGCCGCGGACTGTAAGGAAGAAGAAAAGGTTGGTGTCATGAAGTGTGGGGATTTGGATTTGACAGAATTCTCATTCTCGGCTGGTCTCTTCGCTGAAGTTGGCGAATCAAGAGATTGATATCCCATGGAATAAGTCGATTGGCGCTTCATGGTGTTGCCGGCTCGTGCTGTGATGTCGGTCAAAGTCCCCATATTATATGGATGCGTGAAGGTTCTGAGGTGTGTGCAGAATTTTTCAAAGGTGTTGAGGTCAAGCGCCTTACAAATAACCTGAAAGAATTCAGGCGGGTATAAAGGGTAAACAATCCCAATCACGGTGTAAATACACACCGTCACTTAACAACTATGACTGCTCAACACAGATGATAAGCCTTATCAGATTGATGATCACCTAGTGATATGCCAAAGGCAAAGTGTCAAAAAAAGTAATAGTTGAAACAGGGACGAATTCTCAAAACCTCGATCAAGACGGGGTTGACGAAAACGGTTCTGGGCATTGACCATTATCAGTAAGGCATGATTCCGGATCGATGTCCAAAGTCGACTTGAGAATGAGGTTTTGGTGCCTCAGATTGCCACTTTTGTTGACAGCTTGCCAGGCTGTCCTGCTTGCAATGGTATGCCATATGTACCCGAGTGCTCCAGGTGATTGATGACGTCCCTTTTCTCAATATATAGAGCCCTGCAAATGTCTGCCGTGTGTACCATAATCTTCATCCGCTCTTCATCTCCACATCGTCCCCAGCATCCAGAGACCCAAGCTTCCTCTTGCCTGTGCTTGCAACCGCACCATCCCCTTCACCACTTTCAAATTCAGTGATCTCCCACTCCACTCTTGTGCTCCTGTCTGAACTAAGTTTCCCTCCCCTTCTCCTTTTAATCCTTCCCAAGTCGCTTCCCTGGATCATCTCCTCAAACCAAGGTGTGCCTCGTACTTCACGACCTTGGCCTAGATTGGCTATTTGTCTTGATCCGCCAGAATCTGTATGCGGCCTCTCATTTTCTACGCTCGCCAGACCCGGCAGAAGCCCTGCATCCTGCAAACGCTCCATGCTATCCCTTCTAAGACTTCCAAGGTTCAGGTATATCCATTCTGCTTCCTCTGGAGTCTCTTCACTCCAATGGCTGATCGCAGTACCACAGAGCCCACAAAAATGCCGCTTAGTATATGGGGCGTGATGTGGAGTGAAGACACGTCTGATGATGGTGGGAGTCTCATCTGGGAAGAAAGCGTTGGTGGTACTGTGGATTTGAGCTAATGGAACACGAAGGGAAAGAGCTTTCCATGTAAGTACAATGACTGAAGCCTATCCAGGATAACATACTATGCTCTGCTCTGTCATCGTAAAGCACCTGTAGGGTTTCGAGCGGATCCGATGGAACGTGGATGAAGTAATGATTTCGACCGCAGGAGCAAGCCCCGCTAAGAGGTGTTCTTTCATCCATAACTGGAACAGGTCACTGTTAGCAGTGACAGTAGTGAAAAATGTGGATGTAACTAGATGAGATGAGGTGGAAGAAATGGGTGTGCTCAAAGTAACGTTCAACCTGCGGATTCCTTCCGCGTCTCGCAGTTTGTTCCGAATAGCTTCATCATTTCTGTTGACTGAATTTCAACACATCAATCAAGGGTCTATACGAGCTGCGAAATCCCAGGTCTAATCCGGTCTACACATTCTTGATCTTGGTCATGAGAAGGAGTAGTCCATAATGGCGCAGAGCTACAAGACACTGAAAGAGAACTTCGTCTCCAACCTATCTGGGGGTACTGTCTCGGAGATCAATTGGGTGACTGCTGTTGCTCCAGTGAGTCTTGCCCGATCCAACAACCTTTTCTACAGCTAACACAGTGCTTATAGGCTGCATACCTGACGTGGGCCGCCCTCCAATCGCGTCAAGGATACTTCCTGAACTACACTTTACCAGCTTTCCTTGCAGATTTCCTGCTTAATGTAGGAGGTATACTGCTCGCCGTTACCATGTACTCCTCAAACGCTATCCTACTCAACGCTCTTCTGGTGTCTCCTGCCGTCCTTCTCTACGTTTTACCCTCCACAATCGGCCATCTTAAGAGACCCTCGAAGCCTCCTGCGAAAGATGCAGTCGAGTCTACAGGCGCGAAATGGGAGCTCGAGCCGCTGCCGATGAGACCATTTATCACGATATACAGAGGGGCTATGATAGTAGTTACTTGCTTGGCAATACTTGCTGTGGACTTCAGAATCTTTCCCAGACGATTTGCCAAAGTCGAGACTTGGGGAACGTCTCTGATGGATGTTGGCGTAGGGTCATTCGTGTTTTCTGCCGGCCTGGTCTCTGCTAGACCAATTCTACAAGCTCGTTTCGCAGGCAAGGCATCTTCTTTCGGCTCGCAGCTCAAATCTGCTCTTCGGGTATCGCTGCCTCTGCTCGTCTTGGGAGTCATTCGACTGTACAGCGTCAAAGGTCTGGACTATGCCGAGCATGTCACAGAGTATGGTGTACATTGGAACTTCTTCTTCACTTTAGCCTTGCTGCCGCCGTTTGTAGCTCTGTTACAATCTGTGTCTGCAGTGATACCTTACACGGGATTGGTATCAATTCTTATAGGTGGCCTCTATCAGACGCTCCTTGAGCTCACCAGGCTCAAAGCATATATCCTCACCGCTCCCAGGACGGACTTGTTGAGGCAGAATCGAGAGGGAGTGTTCTCTTTCTTGGGCTACTTAGCCATCTTCTTGGCAGGTCAAGCCCTCGGTTTTGATGTGCTACCTCGCAATCCGAGTCAGATTCCAACCAGAGAGTCAGGTTCGCAGCAGAGAAAACGCTTGCTCATACGTCTGGCGGCGTGGTCAGCTGTATGGGTTTTTATATTCTATTCAGTGACTTCGCACAATATAGGCTTTGCTTTCCAGGTCTCCCGCCGTCTCGCTAACCAACCGTATATCTTGTGGGTATCAGCCTTCAATTGCGTCCAATTAATGGTCTTTTGCCTCGTCGAGACACTGTTCTTCCCTGGTGTCTACATGGCAGCGGATCGAATATCGGAAAGGAGGGAATGTGAGAAGGCTACTAGCCGAGTACTGAAAGCTTTTAATCGGAATGGACTCGCGGTTTTCCTGTTGGCCAATCTTCTGACGGGGCTAGTCAATCTGACACTTGATACCCTAAGCATGAGCCAAATAGGAGCCATTGGCGTACTGGTAGGGTACGCAGCTCTGCTCACGGGTGTTGCTGTGGCGCTCGATGCTTGGAATCTGTCGATCAAGCTGTGAACGATTTGTGGTCATAATCTCAGACTGCCGTTGCTTCCTCAGAAAACTTCATTTAACGGGGCGAATCGCTCGAGCGTGCCATAAGCTAATGACTCTTTCCAATTCAAGTGCAGGCATACGGAATGCTTCAAGATGAGTCATGAGCATTATATGGGGAAAGAGGCCCCAACCATGTGAACTTCTTAGGTTGTTATCCTCTACTCTTGTCATCGCAACAACGCATTCACCAGATTATATTCGCTAACTCCAGGGCTATTGAACAAAAAGCGATTTGAAATACCATCACCGCAAGCTGACAATAACGTCAGCGCTCAGAAGCAAGCATGTACTCTTTTTCGCAAGGCCAGGCTACAGACCTGGAAAGCCTAAACGAAGGGGTCCACTCAGAATTGATTTATGTCTTCAATACGCCCCAGGATATTCCCCGCAAGATACTCTCCCTTGGTTGCGTCATGTCAGATACCTCTCTCTCGCTGATGCACTGTTACGAAGGAATGCGGTCAGTCGCCTGGTATGAGCGAGCAATAAACGACCGACCCTGGTCGGTTAACTTTACAGAGTGCCATTCCCAATTAGGGCTCCGGGCAATCGGATGGGGATCCTGTGGTTTTATCTACGAACAGCATGGCACCAGTCATGTATGGAAAAGAGCGATCAACAACGGAGGCCTGGAGAAGAATTGTCGATTGGGGAATAATTTCATCATGCACAGAACGGTCGAAGAGGCTTTTGCCCGATCTGTTGAGCAAGGCGGGCATCTGTCAAAAATACATGTGCCACGTTGTTCTGGCTACATCAGTAAGGATGACAAGAGGTGGTGGGCGGTCCATGAGCGCTTGTTTCGAAGGATTGCCGTAGTCCAGAGAACTTGCTGCGCTCGGAACGCATTCCTCCTGTTCATCTCGTTGCTAGGTATGCCCTCATTGACCAGTATTGCCCAGAGGGATTGAAAGTCGACGCAACCCTTTAGGACAGCAACAAGGGTTGTCTTATAAGGCTATACTTGGGAAGACGTCGACGCTCTACTGTCCGTGTGAAGAAAAAGGTAGACTACTTCGGGTTACGGACTTTCGATCTATGCCTAGATCGAATGGAGGATTTGGGGCTCGATACTCTGAACTACGCCCTTCTGATGGCACATACTCTGGCCGTCACGCACTGGGAGGCGCGGATTGATGCAGCAGATGTCGAGTTCGTTCTTGGTGGCGCCCCTTGTCTCGCGCAGGAGCCACTCCCTGCCGTCGTAAGGTTAAAAAAGCTGAAGGAAGGGTCTTCTATCTATGTAGATCCAGTGCAGTCCCAGGCTGCGGCTACTCACATGTGGCTGCTCGACTTCAATGAATGCCAGTCAATTATCATGGATGAAAATAGGGTCAACCAAGCCGTGAAGTGGTTCTTCGACAACGACCCGTATTACCCACGCCCGATTGCTACCGCAAGAAGTACCGATGAGCGGCTTTGGGAATCATTTGCAGGAAGATACTTAAAGACTAGCAAAAGCATCGTTGGCGCTGATCAGGAATGCCGGATCCTACCCAATATATTTATCGAGAAG
Source organism: Alectoria sarmentosa (assembly GCA_009733775.1). Lineage (NCBI taxonomy): Eukaryota > Fungi > Ascomycota > Lecanoromycetes > Lecanorales > Parmeliaceae > Alectoria > Alectoria sarmentosa. The sequence continues at coordinate 51,744 of WOGZ01000215.1, forward strand.
ATCAAGGAGGCCATGCACAGAGGCTGGGGAAGAGAAATGGAAGCAGCCAAACAATCGTACACGTATTTCGAATACGAAGCTGCTACTCAGAACCGAACACCAGCAAGCCAGGAGCAATCTTAACGAAACGGCAGCAACCATCGACTGAACCCAAGCAGGACGTTCTAAGGAACATCCTGATTGACCCAGGTCCTTTGCCAAAGTCCTCTTCCCATACTTTCATCTATATTCGCATCTTAGTCCTGCTCTTTCAAGTCGGCCAGCGGAAGGAAGCCCTTCTTCTCGGCGTCATTGCGGGAAGCAAAGGTCGAGGCCGTGCTAGTATTAGATGATCTTGGTTTGGTGGTGGCGTCTTTGATCTCATCTTCGGTTGGCATTGCTTCATGCCCAACGTGTGCATCGATAAGACGATTACTGGATTTGGTGGAGGTTTGTTGGGAGGATGGTGGAACGTAAGCCTTGGCGGGCAGAAGCGGGACGAGTTGTGAGGAGTTGCTTCTCTCGGGAAGGTGTCTGGAGGGGAGTGACATGGTCGATTCTGTCTGTACGATTTCAGCGAGAGATTGTGATTGCGTTTCGGCCGTAAGAGAGGCTATCTGCATTCAATAAGCTAGCTATGCTCGAATAACATTGGCCTCGATCGCCTTTTGAAGTCGCATGATTGAGATTAAAGGATGTCTTGTTGATCGTAGTTGTGGCTGTGGGTGTTTCGGCCATAAACAAACAATAAGCACAACGGTTTATTGCGGCAGGATTTGCTCCTTGTGTATTCAATACTTCAGGTACCTTAGTACATTAAAATTAAGGCTCGCCATCGGCTGAGGGCTATCCTACCTTACCTAAATTAAAACCCAACACTTGTCAAGCAAGAGACGTGATCTTTCGGAGAAGCAACGACGATGATGTTGTCATGCTTCCATGCCGTCTACACTTTCCCTTAGCACAATGCTTCTTTTCCATTCCATTCTATTCTATTCTCTACTGCGCTCCACATTTTCTCCTTCCCTCGAGCATCAAGTCAACGCTTGCTTTGAAGACCAATCGGATCTAAGCCCCTTTGGACATTGGTGCTAGCCAGACTGAGGTCAAGCTCCGACTGCACCTCAGGTCGCAGGAGATGACAGTCGGCATATGCCATAAGGTAGCAGAGGAGCAAAGGCAGGCTTGGTCAATCGGCTGTAGCCTATCGCAAGCTCACTGTCGCAAGACTTGAACGGTAGACCTGGAGAGAAAGAAAAGTTCGAAGCAGTAGACAGCAGACGGCGAGAACTTTCGGTGTGAAACTGTGTCCGGAGGAAGTGGCCTAGAGGCTCTGCTCCGCTGATACCTCCGCAGGGTGAAGCTAGGAGCAACATGGAGCAGTCTAGCAGAGCAAGGTCATCAGGCCGTTATGCGACATCTACGACATCTCCGCCATGGTGGGCATCACATCTCACTTCTCTAGCAACTTATGCAAGAACCCGGACAGCCCGAAGACCATTCAAAGCCTGTTCAACAAGTGCCCGTTGAAATCACAACAAGGTTCAAAATGCCCAATCTGATTTGCCGATGCCATTGGCTCGCAGTGGCCCTATGAAAGTCTATGATAGCGGAGAAAACGCCATGACTCTCGAGAGGACTTGGACCAAAGTCAAAGTCTTGCCCAAACATCAAAGACCATTGTTGAGCTCGATTGATACATCTTTCCCAGGTCAGGCTATGCCCAACGCTATACAACGGTATCGACTACGCTGGGCCTGGTCTGAGACAAAAGACGGCAACGTAGAGAGAGACGCCGGAGATTCAAAGTAAACCGAGTGACCCCGACGGCATCAGATTGGATACATGCACCTCCAATCAGCTGCTTCCCGCAGCTAGAATGACAAACTAAAGCAAGCTCCCCATCCACGATACGAGCACTCGCAGGGCTCGCAGCAATTGCTACTCGCAGCTTCGATATCGATGCGGGAAACGGATAACGCAGGGACCCTCTCGGAACTTGGCCAGCTCATCCCTGCAAGCAAGCTCCTCAAACATGTCATTTCTCATGTAGTCATGTTCAAACGCATCCTCTTTTGTTTGTCTTGGCTCTTTATGATGAGTCCGCTCAGATATAAGTCGAGGCAAGACTCCACGTGCCATATCCGCTCCTCTGAGTATCCTCTATCTCATCTTCTACCTTCTCGAAAGTACAGCGTCCTACCAAGTACCACTCTGGAAATTCTCCTTCCGTCTACTCTGTCGTCTACCGCATGTACATTCCTTTCCATGCTTCCAATATATCTCGGCCAACTGCATCCTTGAGCTACTATCCTCCGTGATCTCATAGATCCGCAGAAGCTCGTTCGACTCATCGCTGTCTCCACTATCGCCACGCTCCTCGAGTCTATATATTAGCTGGAAGCCCCGGTCTCTCCTTCTTCACTCGCCCATCTACAATTTTCCTAGCCAGCCTACAAGTCCAAGAGCGAGTAAGTCCTCGACATGGGTACTTTACCTATCTATAGAATGCTAAACACTGCTTCCAGCTTTATACTCCTTCATTCACTTTCCCTTGCTCACGACGCCCATCAAGACCGTCACCTGCAGACTGTTCCACTTCAGCCATGCGTACCTCGTCAACTTCCGGACCAGTCGATATGTGCCGCCTTCTTATTCACAAGTACTCATGCGGACACTCCAAGACGGACGTCGCGCCCTGCGCAGGGCATAGGGGTGGGGGTTGCTCGGGAACGACCGAGAAGACGGTGAGCCATAAGGAGAAATGCGCTCGCTGTGGTAAATGTGGGTGCCTCGTCAGCCAGTTCTGATGACGACGTGCTGACGGAGCGACAGGACTCAATCGCGAGAGCTCTTGGAGCTCTTGACGCCACCAGCAGTGGCTAATCTGGTGTTGTTCTAGTCATGGGCCCTCATCCAAGTCTGTCATCACGGCGTAGCCCGATTGCGATCCGATAACGCTTGGTTGAGCGGGAGCATCGAGGCCGCATGTTTGGCGCGAAGCGTGCTTGGTGGAAGAGACATGACCGGGTGAAGAGCATCGTCTGGGTGGCCAGCGCTTGATTTTTCATCATCACATTATACCCTTGGGTGGTCTAGTGTGTGTGCAAGCTTACAGGGGAACATTTAGATGGGTCTTTACTATGTTCTCACTTTACTTTCTTTAGATTGAAGGCATCCAGAATCTGGCCCTCATTTATTAATCGTTCCACCATTGCACCCACAATCTGGGCATTGAAGATTGCACCACTATGATTTGGCCGCCTCAGCTAGTCGTCATATCTCGGAAGCGGAAGATGAAGATGCAGGCGCCATATGCAAAAAGGCAAGCACTACGACATGGAATGGCAAATACGGCAATGCATGCACGTCGGCTATCTAAGACCAGGAAAAAGAAGAGAGAGAGAGAGAGAGAGAGATGGATCTTCCAGGCTGGCTCGGCTCGCTGCAGGGAATGTGATGATACCATTTGATGCAGAGTTTCTTCCAGAAGCCAGCACGCACAGCACGCTTTGGGAGGGTGGAACACATTCTTCGTCTCGTTCCGGGCACAGCGCTTGTGGGGAAGAAGAAAGTCCTCGGAGCCAAGAAAGGGGGCAGAAATAGAGAGAAGAAGAAAAAGAAAGAGCAGGTCCAGAAAAAAGCAAAGAAGGAGAGATTCCAAATCACTCTTTTTATTTTATCCACCGTGGCCATGTCCTTGCATGCAGGGACTGACCACATCTCTACCGGGGGGGAGGAGTTTGCCGACTAAAAACCCGGTAGCATATGCTGCACAGTCATCGCCAACGGGTTGCGTGATGGCTGCGTCGCAATGCGACGACTCCTACGACGCAAGGGAGTTCTGCGATGCAACATGTCGGCATGCTGTCTGTGCTGTGGACCGAGTAGGGCCGTGGGCGAGAAAGTCGGATAAGCGGCAGGGCTTCCTTCCCGTCAGAGAAAATCGACGATGAAGAGATGGAGCTAGCGGAGGTGGGAGTTTTGGTGGATTGATTGTTACTCGATAATGGATTCATGTATGTGATGTGGATGCGATTGATCGTTGTCACATACGGGAAAAGGTACCTATGTATTTGGAAAGAGGGGCGATTGATTGAATGATTGATCGATCGATCGATTAATGCATGGCTCTATGTAGAGACGGAGATTGGGGCGGCCGAGACAAAATGCAGCATTCTCTCTCTTACGACTGTGTGAAATGCAGTCGTGGAGGAATTACGATGCAGGAATTCCCTAACACTTACACACCGCGCGCCGCAGAGTGCACTAGTCGGGGTAAAGATCGACGACTAGTCATTTCTATTTTGTAACCGGAGATACTCATCCGGAGATAAAGTTTATGCACTCAAATCTCTCTCCCAATTTTCAAAACCTACTCGTCCCCGCCCAAAAGACGTACATTGTACCTACCTACGTTGGAAGCATGTAATGTCCATCACCATCGACTGGCCCGGCCTCACGACCGGACCGTCCGGTCTCGCCCTCGCCGACTCCATTCGCGCCTTCATCCATGACAAATTCCAGCAAGTCACCCTCCCGCGCTTCATCCGCTCCGTCCATGTGCACTCGTTTGACTTTGGGCCGGAGTCCCCCCTGGTCGAGTTGAAGGACATTTCCGACCCCCTGCCCGACTTCTACGAGGATGATGATGATGAAGACTCTGTAGAAGATGGGGAGGGGGAGGAAGAAGAAGAAGAAGAAGAAGAAGCAGTCACAGGAGCAATAGAAGAAACGACCTCCTCGACGGCACCAAAGCAGTCAACACAAGCACCATACCGCCCCAACGGTGCATCGGCGACAGCCATTCCATCAGCGATCGACACCCGCCTCCCCAAACCGACCCTGCGCTCCGGTCTCGCTTTCCCCCCGCCCGAACAAATCAGCACGCCCTTCCTCTCGCGCTCAACCACGCCCGGCATCCCTATCCCCGGCGGGACGTCCAACTTCAGCTACTTCCACCTGCCTCTCAGCGCGGGGCTGTCCGGGACGCAAACGCCGCTGCCGTGGGGCGAGCATCATCATCATCACCAGCGGCCGCCTTCGCCGCTCCTACGGCGAGAGCAGCAAGGCCACGTGCCTTGGTCCGCCCATGCGGATCCGACCTCCAGACCGACGACGCGCGACTCGAACACCCGGAGCCAGAGTCCGGAATCCCGCAGCACGGCGTCCGAGAAGCCGCACGGTGGGATTCCGACCACGGCCGAGGATCGATCGCAAGACGTGCAGACGACGCTGCACATCTCGTACCGCGGCTCGCTGTCGCTGTCTTTGACGGCGGAGATCCTGCTCGATTACCCCATGCCGTCCTTCGTCGGGATCCCGCTGAAACTGCAAATCACGGGCCTGACGTTCGACGGCGTGGCGCTCCTGGCCTATCTGAGACACACGGCCGACGCGGAGAGGCGCAAGGTGCATTTTTGCTTCCTGGGGAGGGAGGACGCCAAGGCCATGGTTGGGCAGGAGAGGGGGGATGGGGATGAGGGAAAGGGTGGAGGGGAGGAGGAGGAGGAGGATGAGGAGGGACTGGGCGGGCTGCTGAGGGAAATCAGAGTCGAGAGCGAAATCGGGAGGCAGGAGGACGGCAAGCAGGTGCTGAAGAACGTGGGCAAGGTGGAGAAGTTTGTCCTGGAGCAAGTCAGAAGGATCTTTGAAGACGAGTTCGTCTGGCCGAGTTTCTGGACCTTTCTGCTCTAGAATAAAACACAAGTATAGATACGTTTAGTACAAACACAAGTATAGATAGATACGTTTAGTATAAACACAAGTATAGATAGATACATTTAGTACAAACACAAGTATAGATAGATACATTTAGTATAAACACAAGTATAGATAGATACATTTAGTATAAACACAAGTATAGATAGATACATTTAGTACAAACACAAGTATAGATAGATACATTTAGTATAAACACAAGTATAGCCATCCTTCCTCCTCCTCCTCCTCACTCACTCACTCACTCTGCTCAGAAACATCGAATCGCAGTCACAAAATCCATCCATCCATCTCCATCTCCATCTCCATCATCTCCGCAAGCGCCGCGACCAAAAGGGGGGGGGTTTTTTTTCTTTTTTTCTTCTTCCTCATTCCCACCTGTTTGACTCGAGGGAAATTTCACAATCACAGTCGTGGTGGCCACAGTCTCATCCATCTCCTTCATTTCCTTCAAGTAGGGCAAGCAAGCAAGCAAAAGAAAGAAAGCCGAGCAAAATGCCAGTGTCATTTCCTTTACGAAGAAGAAGGCAAGAAAGCCAAGCCAAATGCCAGTGTCATTTCCTTTACGAAGAACAAGAAAGCCAAGCATAATGCCACACACACCTCGCCATAACCATCCATACGATCATCACGGAGTGGACTCAGATTCTCTCATCGAATCCCAAGCCTTGAATAAACGCCAAGGTCATCTCCAGCGCCAAACACTCCACCAACATCTCACCTCGAGCTGCCCCCCCACCGAACTCAGATCCTCCCAGTCGTCAAACCCGACCTCGTGCCCCTCCTCCACCAACACCAACCCCTCCTCCCGCATCCGCACCCGCAACTTCTCATGCTCCGGCGGCGTCTCGCTCCGAAACGGCAACTCGAGCACGACGCGCGCCCTCCTCTCCTCGTCCCGCCGGAGCCGCGCTCCCATGACCCGGACGAGCCAGGTCGGATGCTCGGGCGCGTAGAGCGAGTCGGCCGCGAGTATGAGATCGTAGTAGAGCGGGCCGCCGAGGACGGAAGAGTGGCGGTCCGACCAATCGAGGGGGCCGGCCGTGACGGTGCTGGAGGTCGTGAGGGAGGCGTTTTTCGCGACGTTGGTTTGGAGGTTTGGGAGGATGGAGGGGAGGTCGGTGAGGTGGGTGTGGGTGGCGAAGAGGGCGGAGGCGGCTAGGCCGACGAGGCCGGTTCCGGCGCCGAGTTCGAGGATGTGGGGACGTGTGGGTGGAGGGGAAGGGGTGATGGGGCGAGGATGGTGAGGATCCTTGGGGTATTGGGCCCATGGATTGAGATGCGGGTTTGCCATTTCGGATGAGGTTTTGATGCCGGGGAAAAGACGCGGGAGAAGAAGGGGCAGGCGTTTCGCGAGTAGGTAGGAAGCCACCCATGTTTTGTGGCCCAGATTATCGCCAGTCAAGGAGGGTTCGTGAAGCTTGATGTCGACTGTTTCCGAGGTGTCTTGCCCGTCGAGCGGGATTTTGAAGGTACGAGAGACTGACGGCATGGCTGTACGGCCTGATCGCTCAGCGAGACGCTTGCTGGCTGCTTCCCATATGTCCTCTTTGTCTGCACCCTCGGGTATCCAAGCCAAGGGGCTTGATATGATGCGCGTCAGGTAGGATGGTACGCCATCCTCGTCAATTGAAGCTGTTTTACCCGCCTCGCAGGCTTTTACGTCCCACGAGGAAGGGGCGACGGCGAGCAGAGCAAGGGCGGAAAGGAGCGATTGGGCCGAAGGCTTGCTGTAGAGCTGAGGGAGGTCCAGGACTGAAGAAGGGGGACTTGGTTCAGTGTCAGTCCGTAGAACAAAAGTATTGGAATCCGGGGAGAGCTTTGCTTACCATGTAGTGGGTCTGCATCTCCATCGTCTGCAGGAACGTTTGAATGCAAGCCAGCATTTACACGTGCCATGCCGGCTTCTTGATCAGTGAGTAGAGAGGTCGTGGAAGCGAGCTAGATTTTTGCCAGGATGACCCTTGAAGGACAGGAGCAACAGATTTGGGGGTTTGGGACCTCTGTCGATCCCCCACAGGTTTGCGTGCCCGGGGTGTTTTCCTGGGACAATATCGACCACATTTAGCGTATTCATAACCAGTGAGAATGTCTTGGCGTTTTTCGTCGCCGCCCCCCCCATACATTTTTGTACTGTAGC